>CACVKI010144488.1:138089-148266 GCA_902732785.1 Trichogramma evanescens
TTATAAATAATAAAAGAATAATATGATTATAAATGATATAAGATTAATATTAATATGATATATATTATAAAGAATAGTTATTATTATATAACTCGTGCTTGCGGGGATATGAAGCTGTCGGTCGCGCTGGTGCTTGCGGTGCTCTTTCATCTGAGCGTATATGCGTCAGTGGCTGCTCTTTCATCTGAGCGTATGCGCGTCGGCGGCACTCTTTCATCTTTTTACGCATCTGAGCGTGCTTTCGATGAGACGGTTGGTTGCGGCGCTCTTTGATGTGTGCCGGCTTGTGTGGTGCGCGTCTACCTAGGCGGTATATATTCTCGTGCTCGTTCCCTACTAGTTCGACCCTCTGTCTTACCTCCGGTCGGTACCTCGGACGAGGTGGTCAGTACATTACAAGATTGACCTTCAAATGAACTTGAAAGTGAGATGATAGAGGTCATCTGACTTTAAATTGAATTCATCATCCTAGAAAATTTGTATAGGAGTTTTTTCCGATTTTTTAACCTTTTTTTTACGATCCGACCTTCATGTGTCCGAATTCAGTCAAAATGACTTTAGATTATAATTCAGCGACCCTCAAAACATAAATGTGATATTTTTCGGATTTTTATATTGAATTCTCTGAGTTTGACCTTCAAATGACCTTGAAGGTAAGGTCGTAGAGGTCATCTGACTTCAGATTTGAATTCAGCATCCTCGAAAACCTATATAGGAAATGTTTCAAATTTTTTAACGTTTTTTTCATGATTTGACCTTTAAATGACCTTCAAATGACCTTAAATCGATCTGATGGCGAAAAACTGACGACGGATTCGGATTCAGCGACCCAAAAAACTTAAAGTCCACTGGGTCCGGTCTCTGGAACTGAAGATTTTTTTCATTTTGTGTGCCTGTATAATCTATTGATATCTATGAGGCCAACATTTAGTTTTGAAAAAGAGATTGGAGCATTTTTGCGCAGACTAGCAGTAGGACACGAAGGAGCGGGCAATCTGTTAGGTGGGACTGAGGTGGGAGTCTCGCTGGGACGAGATACCAATAGAGCGAGGTCATCATTACTCGTGATACGCATGGAGGCTGCATCGCGCGCACGCCACATGTAAATGCACAGATTGGCGTAGCGAGAGCACTATCAGCCGAGGTAATTTGTACATTGTATTGATATCAATGGCCTGGCACACACATTTTCCTTCCAAATAGCGTATGAACAATCTATCACTGATATTATTTGGTCTAAGTGATATATATTTCTGGACTTTATGATAATAAAGCTGTCCTATTAGAAATTGTCGAGATGCACTGATTGTTACAGAATTATAATAGTTTTTTGTTTTTTGAACAGATATTAAATACCTAGTATTTAAGTCCTTAATATCTGCCTGTTTCAAATACTTTTGCCAGAAGGATGGAAAAAAGTAATTTGCCAAAATTCAAAATTGGACTTTCAAGGATGGCATATCAGTACGTGAAACAAAAGACGTTTGTTCTTGCGCACTTTACGCTCAGGGCATACATCATTTTTTATTAGTTATTTATTTTGCTATTGCTTCAATACCACTTTAATTATATTTCATTCATTTTTTCGGAATTGATATTATTATGGTACATTTTATCCCATCAGTCCGCAAAAACGAGTTTGGACCAGAACGTGTAATAGCGTGTATTTTTTCCGAGAACGACGACTCAAAACGTCTACTCCGGTACGACATTAGTTCGTTGGGTATGAAAATTTTCGCTCGTGCACGTTTGCTTTTTCGAGACCTGCATTGTTTTTTAGTGTACAGGAAAACCCCGTTATCCGCGGATTCGTTATCCGCGATTCTTCGTATCCGCGGTACCCTCGTTTGTGACCCAACTTCAATATCCGCGGTTATTTGTTTTCGTATCCGCGGTTTTTTTCTGGAGTTAAACATTTTTTGTGCGTCAAATTAAAAAATTTTTTTATTAATTTTTTTTTTAAGTATGACTCAGCCAACGGCAAAAAACCCAGTTTTAAACGAATAAAAGCGCGGTAGAATAGTCCTTAATTTGGTCGAAAAGATCAAAATTCTCGATGCATTGGCAGCTGGTGAAAAAGTTGCTACCCTCACAAGAAGATTTGACGTTAACGAGTCTTCGATCAGAATATGGTACAGATGAATTCAGAAGCTGACGAAATGTTTATAGATGATGAAGAATCAGAACCTATATTTACGGCTAAAATTATTGGAAAAATGTTAGCAGATACAGAACCACTCATTGAACGAGCCATAAATCATGATCCAATCATGACTCGCAGCCTTCAATTCAAGCAAGATATAACAAAATCATTGCAGTGTTATGAAAATTCATACAAAGATTTGATGCGCAAAGCGAAGGAAAAAAGTTTGACTGAGTATTTTACTCGAAAATGAATAAATACTTTGATTTTCAAAAAAAAAAGTTGCTTTACTCTTTCGTACATTGACATTTCAGCTAGACGAGGAACCGAACCCCCCCCCCCCCCCTTTTCCCATAAGAACAATGCTTCGGTATCCGCGGTTTCGGTATACGCGGTTCTTTTTTGGAACCGAACCCCCGCGGATAACGGGGTTTGACTGTACTTCTCTTTTTGGTGTACTTTTCTAGTTTGCAGTTAACATTGTAAATTCGATAAAAATATAGTTTTTTGCTGTTTAAGACACGTGAATTTTATTAAGAGTTTTTTAATGGCTACGATTATAGCGTTTGACAGGTCAGTTACCAAGTCTTGACGTCTATACGCACAAACATTGTAAGTGCCCGCCTCGCAGCATTGCAGCCTGTAAGCGAGTCGGAGCATAGACGGTGGATCAAAGATGGCGGACTTATCCCAGACGTTAGCACGGGATGTATGGGAGCCGCGAAGTTAATTAATTTTTGTAAATAAATGAAATATTTTTACGCGTATCCGATACGGTCAAAATAATCTTCATTTAAATATGTTCATGTACAACAATTTTCGTTTAAAAACGTCAGCCCCTTCGTTTGTAATCATTTAATTAAGTTTGCTTAACCCACTATTTGACGTTTATTTCGGCTGCTACAGCTGTCTAAGCGAGGTTATGGTAAAGCTGCAGCAGCCGAAATAAACGTCAAATAGAGGGTTAAGCAAACTTAATTAAATGATTACAAACGAAGGGGCAGACGTTTTTAAACGAAAATTGTTGTACATGAACATATTTAAATGAAGATTATTTTGACCATATCGGATACTCGTAAAAATATTTCATTCATTTCCAAAAATTAATTAAGTTCGCGGCTCCTATACATCCCGTATTAGCGTCTGAGATAAGTACGCCATCTTTGCATTTCGCGGTGGCTATATATATCGCTTACGATTCCCCAATGTACAAAGGCCTACATCTGGTGACGCACGACAAGAAACGACGACCTCGCAAGCAACAACGGGCGATTCGTCGGAGATTATGTTCGTGCTTCGAGTGACTTGTACTTTTCGCGCTACGTCGACTTCCGCCATTGGACCAACGTCATCATCGTCCACGGCGAAGCGTAGCTGCAGCATCGGACCGACAACACCTGGTCATCGTTGACGAGCAGTGGCGTAGCTGATCATCCGCAGGACCCGCGGTGCGGAGGGGGCCACGGAGCGACCGCGAAAAAAATATGAGTGTTACAATCAGCCCAACTCGTGTCATTTTTTTACAATTTAAATGCAAACCCAAGTAATCCCAAGTAACCCGATCGACCTAGCTCGTGAAGATTTAAAATAATTACGTTAATTATCGAGAAATTTGATAAAACAGAATATTTCTGAAAACATGTCAATTGTGGACCTTTTGCAATTTTTAACCCGAAACCGTTCATCATTTTTAATCAATTTTCCAAATGTGTTGATAGTAAAAAAGTTATATATGACACTACCTGTAACAGTCAGTTCAGTTGAGCGCTCATTATCAAAATTAAAATTAATTAAAAATTATTTGCGAAGTACCATGTCACAGATGCGATTATCATCTTTAGCGATGTTATCAATCGAATTTGAACGGGTTGAAAAACTTGAAATTGATAAAATTATAGAAGAATTCGCAAGTAAAAATGTTAAACGGGCAAAAAGATTTAATTTATAAAATAAAGGTGTAGTGCATAGGGAGGGGGGTATAGTAGTAACCTCTTCCTGCGCACGGGCTCAAAGCCTCCTGCAGGCTCTTCTAAGAAAAAGGTGACATAAGAGAGAGAAAAAAATAATAATAAAGCTTCTTAAATTATTCGTATAGAACTGTACAAGATCGTAAAATAAATTTTTTTTATTACTAAGCCTAAATAATTTTGTTTACTTTTATTACTATTATTACTCATATTTTTAAACCTTTGACAAGCTAAGTCAATTCGGTTACTTGGGTTAGATAAAACATTATTTCAAGGGNGCGCCTCAACTCTCAGCTACGCTACTGTCGACGAGGCAAGCGAAACGGCGACTTCATCATCCGGCACGACTGATCCGAACACGAGAGAGAGGGAGAGAAACCACCTGCCATCTTTGGAGCTACAGCACCGGCGGGTCGGATCGCGACCGTCTCGGCGTGGCTACGTGACGGGGTTCAGCTTGAACGCAAGGTATATCCTCTCAGGCCCTTTATCTATTTTTCGCGTGATAGAATCGCGTAAAAAAGCCGCACAAGTTCATATTTAGATTATGAAGACACGCGATTTCACGTCGACGGTGTTCTTCTTGTAGAAACTGCCAATCAACATCATAACGACACTCATCATTTGCCGTCGTGCCATTTTCGCATTTTGAGTCATCAAGTCGGCCATTTTGTATCGACTGAAGCCCACATTTCGCTGCGTCATCATCGCGCGGCTCGATCGTCGTTGCCGTTCACCATCAGCTCGTGGCGCCTTTCGTCGTCGGCCATCTTTAGTAACGGCTTTCGTCTCGTGCAGCCAGCTCGCCGTTGGAGCAAACTCCCGTGCGCCTTTTTACGAGCGCTTGAGCGGCCATATTTAACATCAACGACGAAGACGACGACGACGACAGCGGCGGCAGCAGCAGCGAGCGTGGCGGCAATCTAACCTGCTTGCTGGCAAGGCGGATCTTTGCACGCTTTTGCGAGCGCTTTCGGCGGCTGTGTTGTATATCGATGACGAAAACAGCGTCAGGGACCACGGCGGCTTTCTAACCTGCGTTTACTTAGCAGCCGAATTTTGTACAGAGAGTTGGTGCCTGCCTATACACTGCGCAGTGATTTTGCAAGTTGCTTCGACGAGGTACAGTCGTTTGAATATTCTATAAATAGAACTCAAGAAATCAAAAAAGAAAATAGAAGAAAAGAATTTATTATCACCTCATTCTATATACATAATATAACATAATCATTTGGTCGTCGACCTCTTTAATCATACGTGAGATTAAATCATCGTTCGAGTCGAGGCAATAATTAGATTCGTAGAGTAATTAAAGTGATTTTGGCAAATGAGCTTGCTGCTTGCGACAAAATTTTCAGTGTGCTTCTCACATTTTGAAGTTTTGACTTCCTTGTGAGTCGTCGCAAAACACCGTCCACCGTTCGCAGCAATTTCTGCCTGTACAGTGTATATTTTGAAATTTTATTGTTGTTGTAACTTGGCTATTGCCTTTGATTTTGCTCGACTCGACGCTGACGGTTTGAGAACTCACATATAACCAAATTTTGATACAATTTGAATATAATACTGTCTATTGATTATTATGTTTGTTTATGATTGTTGATATTTTTCGTGTGTAACGTGCTGAAGCTCGTGTTCCCTATTGCTAGAATTAATTGAAATTCATTGAATTCGTGATTTTGTGCGATTGCTCTGTACATAGAGTTATGAAAGTGTCTCTTAGTTTTTGATCTGCCAATTACCCCGACGATTGCCTTGCGATGCCCAGCTGTCTCGCGTTGAACTCATGAATCATTTTTTCTTTTTGAATAGTTTATTTGAGAGTAATGTTTGATTTTTTGCCTCGGTTTTCTACATGCGAAATACGGTAAAAAAGCACGAGATTTTACAGCACCGTGCGCCTGGGATGATAATTATAGTAGTAAAAAAGATAAAGAATCTTATAGTAAATCGAAGTCAAACGACAAGCCCCAATCAAAACATGCGAAATCCCCTTCGTAAACGAAGAGACAAATATGTTGGGTGATTCTGTTCGTCTCCACATTAAAGATTTTAATTCTGGTGATTGTTTTATGGTTGACTCTGACGCGGAAGTTTCTGCAGTCGAAACACTGGTCGACGAAACCAGTCAATTTCGGTATCAAAGCAGCTAATAGTTTGCCGATTAAAGTATATGGTACGAAGGAGCTTAAGCTCAAATATAGCGATGATATGTGTTTTAATTGGACTTTTCTGGTAGTAGATGTCCCTTATTGTATTTTCGGCGGAGATATGCTGAAATTTTTTCATTTATTGACCAACTTACGTAGTCAAGTTCTGGTGGACGCATCAGGCAAGGTCGTGTGCAGAGGTTCCACAGTTCGTGTAGATAGTGTTGATATTGCTACGTTGAGTTTGACTATCGATACCAAGTCAAGTGCTTACTCGTTTTTGTTTTCCAAGTATCCTGATGTGACAGGTCTTGAACCCCCTAGACCGATTTCGGGTAGTGAGGTGTTTCACTACATTGAGACCAACGGTAAACCTATAGCTCAAAAAACTTGCAAATTAGCCCAACCTAAGCTCGTTGCAGCGAAGGAGGAATTTTCCAGACTGTGTAAAAGTGGCATGTTAAAGCCCTCGAAAAGCCCTTGAGCCACTCCTATACATATGGTATTGAAAAAAGATAAAACTTGGCGCATTTGTGGCGACTACAGACGGTTGAATGCAGTTACGAAGTTCGACTGCTATCCGATCCCGAGACTTCTCGATTTCACAGTCATGCTGGCTGGGAAACCATCTTTTCCACTCTCGATCTTAAGAAGGCGTTCAATCAAATACCTCTTAACCCTGAAGATGGCCCAAAAACCGCGGTTATCACACCGTTTGGGCTTTTCAAATATACAGTCATGACATTCGGTCTGAGTCCTTCGTCTTCGCAGACTTTTCAACGCTATGTAGACTCGGCTCTGCGGGATCTCGATTTTATTTTTGTTTATCTTGACGACATTTTGGTTTCGTCAACATCTGTCGAGGAACATGAAGCGCATCTTGATATTGTCTTCAGGAGATTGCAAGAATATTCGTTGCAAGTCAATCTTAACAAATGCGAGATCGGCAGAGAGCAGGTGGATTTTTTAGGCTATCGGGTGTCATCGAATGAGTATAAGCCTCTTGACGATGAGGTTAAAGCGTTGATTGAATACCCAACTTTATTTAGACCCAACTCTATTAGACTTTGTCCCTATCTAGCCAACAACCTCGACAACCCGAGCATGTCGAGATGTAGAATCTCTGGAAGTCCGAGAGATTTGTGTAATCTCCAGTGATCCGGGAGAGAACACGTCGCTTGGGTCTTGGTGACTCTGGTACACCGAGAGTGGCGCACCACTCCGGCAGCGGCCCGGCGCGCCGGCTTGTATAGCGTGGCGTGGACGGCGCGCGACGGTGGCGGTGGTGGGGGCCGCCGCTGAGTCGCGGCTGAGAAGAGGTGTCGATCACAGCGAGGCTGAGAACCGGCGCCCATCCACAAAGCTCGGCGTGATCGGCAGTGCTCGTCTAAAATACGCGACTGGTACGGAAGCCTGCTGGTGCCACGCGTCACCGCACGAAGCGGGCGAGCACCGCGGTCGTGTGCAGCGCCCGCCCGCAGTATGCGAGCGGAGACGTATGTTGTTCGAGCTCTTTGTCCCTGCTAACCTCACAATTAAAAAATTTTTTCGGAACGAAGAAAATGGCTAAGAGAGTAATAGAAGTCAAAGATGAAGGGACTTCACGGTTTTTTGAAGTAGAGGATGATATTATATCATTATCTTGCCTCAAAACCTATTATCCCCATATCTCTGGACTTACATATAAGAAAGACAAGAAAGACTTTTGCGTGTTGGTGGAAAAAGATAACTTGAGGTGTGCTTCTAATATCAATACATACAACGTCTTTTCAAAAAAAGGTAAGAAATATATTTACATATGTTTATAAGTATCTCTTTTGTTCTTAATTATCATTATAGCACTCTATGCTAAGAATCGCTCCTTTGCCGCTAGTTTTTTAGCTTTTAGGCTCTTGTGCGATAAAATTATGTATGTATAAAATATTATTAAAAATCATTTTTTCTTTGTCCTTTAGATGCATCAGAAAGTACAGGAGGAACACTCTCAGATATTCAATAACAAAAATTAGGATCAATAATGCAGGCAATTCGAAGTCAAGAAACGCCACTACAACAGAAAGAGGTGAGTTACTCAAATATTGATTATGTTTTCCTTTGTTGGGTGCATCTCGTTAATTTTTGGTCATTTTCCAGGCTCAAAAACAGAAGAAAATTTCTGACAAGCGTACTCCAATTTCACCTGTTACTCCAGCTAAAAAAAATACTGTTCAATGGCATCACAGAGATTTTGGCTCATCCACATTTTACAAGATGCCAGGCGAAACGAAAGCTATACTAGAAGATCCAGCTTTGACATATTCAGTAGAAGATATTATTTCTATGTGTATAAGTACCTATAAAAATGATTTGATCTCGAACTATTTCGAGAAAAGCTCTGTCAAGATTGGTAAGAAGAATTTTGACATAATCGACAATTTTGGCTCAGGTGGATTTAGGGACTTTTACAAGGCATCATGTTTGAAGGCTCATAGGCAAACTAACCTATATTTGTAAACATTCAATGAGTCAACCTACGTGATAGCTCCACACACAAATGCCAAGGAAAATTCTTCAATTTTGCTGAACGTCTTGCCTACGTGTAATTCTTCATTTAAAACTCCACAGGAAGTTCAGGAAAGTTCAGGACAGTGCTGTGCTAGTACGCCTTTGTATATGGCTCCAGAGTATTATTTATATTATAAGGAAACAACACAGTACAGCGATATGTGGTCATTGGGATGCACCATAATAGAATTTTTTACTGAAAAACGTATATGGCACATGGAAAATTCCTCTGTTACCAATCTAAAAAACATATTGGCATCTCAAAAAAAATCAAATATTTCTTGTGTACCTGAAATTCTCAAAAAATATATTTTAGAGTGCTTTAATTACGTACAGCCAAGCTCAAGACCAAAAGCTACAAAAATCATATTGACACTAAAAAAGAGTGGTGTGACAGTAAATACAGAATAATCAAAGGTTGTCATGAATGTGATAGTTTTCAGCAACTTTTATACAATTATGTTGTTATCTTTTACTAAAGATAATAAAGATCAAGAAAGAATAAGATCAAAAAATATTTTAAATCAAGAAAAGATAAAAAACTCAACGTAGTCAAGTCCGTGAGCTACGCCGACTACCTTTGCTTATCCTCTTGTTGCCTCGTGTGTATACGTAAACACAGTCATACGCGCGTGCGAGAGCGAGAGAGAAAGAGATACGCGCGTCGAGTCTCGGCAGCGGGTAGCAGCAGAAAGCAGTTCTGTATAGCTGGCGCGGCAGCCAATCACAGCGCGCAGCTCAAACCGACGCTGTATAGGCACTTATACTACCAAAATCGCGCTCGCTCGGACGGACGGACGGACGCTCGGTTTTCACGGGTTTACCCCTCATACAAAACGCGAATATAGATGTTTCACATCAAAAAAGTGATGCTGAATAACATTAAGTGTATTAAGAATTGCACATAATAACGTGTTAAAATTATGTGCAAGGTGTGATACAATATATGTGGTATAATATTTGAAAAAAGATTTAATAACATTAAATTGTACGCACACAGTGATCAATAATATATTGTGTGTACTGTAACGCGGAATTATAATTCGCGCGTTAAGTCGTGAGCGCGAATTCGAAGTTACAGAAAAGTAACTTGCGTGGCTCGTCGTACCACAAGTACGACGAGCAGACGATGCTAATTAATCGAGGGACCTACGATCGATTGTCGTAGCGCCCGAACCCTCACTTCGTGTCTGAGCGTCAAAGTGAAATTGTGAACTAGCGTGCGAGCGAACCAAGACAGATCGACATCGACCGACAACCCTGTGCGAGTGGATCCTGCAGACGACGTTGTCAGCAACGAGTAAGACCGAATGTCAGTTGTAATTGTTGCGAGTGTGCGTGCGGCCCTAGTTTTATCAAATTACCAATTATTA
>CACVKI010144489.1:5617-188611 GCA_902732785.1 Trichogramma evanescens
CGAACGAATCAAGAACTGCGTTGAATTCCCTTTCCTATACCCATCGCTCGCAAGCTCGCACGAAGGACAAAATCGACTCGCGCGCGGCTACCAATAAATGCAGCACATGCACGCGCAAAACGAAAAAATAAGAGCGACCAAAAGATTTGCATACGTACGAGCACACTTTCCGCAGTTGTGTACCACGATGTACCTATAGTTGTAAAAGTACATGCACTTATTTACACTGAAAAAAATCCGTCACCCAAACGAGTGTTGGGTTCAGTCTAAGTTTTCAATAAAATTTTCATTCTTTTGATCCTGCTTTTGAATTTGAATTCTCAAATTATGTCATTTATTAATGTCTCGAAATGATTGTTTGTTTACAGAATAATAATCGCTGGATCCCTATGGCAGCGATCTAAATTGTGATACTCAAGGTTGAAACAAAAACGTCAAGTTCACAATCTCGTACGCGGCAAAGCAATCGAGTGGTCGGGGTTACTCTCGCAGACTCTACGAGGCAACAAAAAAAAAACAGGACAACGGTCCGCGCGGGGATCTAAGGATATTGAGCCAAGCGGGGAGAGCTCAGGATGCTGCTGAGCCAGCGATCAACGTCATCCGTGTTAAAATACGGCATCTTCATCGACGGCGACAACAGCCATCATCATCGCCATCATCAATACGAGCTATTGCATAGAAATCCATCGGTAGGGATACATAGATCTACGAATTTTTTCGTTCGACTTTTATGCGACAATTTTGACTGAAAATCTATAGTTGAAACGGCAACGAGCGGAGGACCACTGCAGCGACAGCTGGCTAATCGAGGCGAAAAATAAAATCGGAAGGCTCGAGAGAGTGACCGATACTAGCTGAGGATGTCGGAACAGACGGGATCCTCTACGGCGGCCGCGGCTGCTGGCTCGGGTGGCGAAGCCTGGTGGTCGGCGGCGGCCCAGCAAGCTCAGAGCCCCGCCACGACAACGACGCAGTCCACCTCTTGGAAGTCCATGTCGACGACGAATTTGTCGAGCCACTCCAGGCTCCATCATCACCACTTCGAACCGGGCAAAAATGTCTCGGTGACGACCATCAATGTACCTCCACCCGTTACGAGTGACTTGCACGATGGTGAGTGCATCGTTGTGACCAATAGGTATATCATTCGTTCGTGCGAAACATTAATTAACGACGTGCGATATTTTTCAGGTAAAAACGTGTGTAAATACGTGAGCGGTCAGAACGGCGTTACCGTCTCGGTCGTGTCGAGCTGCGACAATAACAGCAGAACAAACAGTAACAGCGGCGACAACAGTAGCAGCAACAGCAACAACACCACGACGACGACGACAGTAAGCTCCATCGTTGAAAGCAGCAGCAGCAGCAGCAGCAGCAACCACGAAAGGACGAGCGTCACAACTTTGGACTCGAGCAGAGTCCACCAAAGCAGCGGCGGCTGCGGTGCGGACGACGATTGCGACAGCGACGGCGAAGTGAGTCGCATCGATTTTCGCGGAGTCAATTTGCGCAGCAAGAAGAAGCGCGAGAATTCCGTGGGTCTGTGCGGCGACGACAATGACTCGAGCCAGCATCAGCACCAGCCCGAGAGGCCCATGTCGTGGGAGGGTGAGCTTTCCGATCAGGAGATGTCGTCCAACACCATCACCAATCAAGTACGATAATAATTGCAATATCGATCAGTGCGTTAAATCAACGCGCAGCTATTTATTATTCGAATGTTTCTTTAGGACCTCGAGGAGACGTCGATGGAGGGTGTGCAAGTCTGCAGCACGAGTCCAGTCATGGTTGATCAAAAGTTTTCAATTAAAACGGAGTCGGATTTTCGCTCGAGTTCCAGCATACACCATCAGGCTCAATCGACGACGAGCAACGCGCTAAACGAGACTGTGGTCGGCGTCTCGCACGTTCAGCAGCTGCATCAACACCACCACCATCATCATCAGCAGCAGCAGCAGCAGCAGCAGCAACAGCAACAAGCCCAATCGGTTCCAAAGCAGCAGCAGCATCAACCGGTTCAACAGAGCGTGGATCAAGCGCAGCAAAGCGATTTGCCACTGCTGGTGGGTAAATTGCTTGGAGGCTGCAACAGCTCTACGCCCAGTCACAGCCCCATACTCATACCGCGTCATCATCTGACCAAGCACAGTCACACGAGATCTCAGGTAAGTAGAGTCGCTCGATTTTTCTCCTTTGACCTCATCGGACCTTCGATTTATAACTTTTCATCACCCGCACAGGTTCCGTCTCCCGACTCGGCCATCCACTCGGCCTACAGCGTCTTCAGCTCGCCGACTCAGTCGCCGCACGCGGCTCGTCACTCGGCCCTCGGCTCGGCCTCGCCCGTCCCCGGGGGTGGCGGCGGCAGCGGCGGCGGTGGCTCGTCCTCGCTCTCGTTGTCGCGCCACAGCTTCAACAATTCCTCCTCGTCGCTGTCGCTCTCCCTGTCGCACTCGCTCTCGCGCAACAACAGCGACGCCTCGAGCAGCTGCTACAGCTACGGCAGCCTGAGTCCGCCGACGCACTCGCCGATTCAGCAGCGACACGCCATACACCAGCAGAACGCGGCAGCGGCGCTCCAGCAGCATCTGCAGAATCAGGCGGCGACGCAGCACGCCTACGGCTCGGCCGCGGCCGCGGCTTTGGCCGCTCAGGGCCTCGACGCTGCCTCGGCTGCGGCGGCGGTGGCTTCGGGGGCCGACGTGCATCTCGACGATCAGGACGACGGCAGATTGCCTTCGGCTCCGTCCGGTATCTCGACCAGGCAGCAGCTCATCAACAGTCCTTGTCCTATATGCGGCGACAAAATAAGTGGCTTTCATTACGGAATCTTCTCGTGCGAGTCTTGTAAAGTAAGCCGATCGACTATTATATAGCATTTCAATCCAAGTATACGGTTGTAAATTGTCTCTTTGTTTTGCCGTCAGGGTTTCTTCAAAAGGACCGTACAAAATCGGAAAAACTACGTCTGTCTACGCGGTGCTGGTTGCCCCGTAACCGTGGCTACGCGCAAAAAGTGTCCGGCTTGTAGATTCGACAAGTGCCTCAACATGGGCATGAAACTCGAGGCCATTAGAGAGGACCGAACGCGAGGCGGACGAAGTACGTACCAGTGTACTTACACGTTGCCAGCGAGTCTCATGGGCAACGCCTCTGCCTCGTCCGCCGGCGTCCTGGCTCAAGGTGCCTTGATCAATGAAAAAATGGGTCTCGCTAGTCCGAGCAGTCCCGCCTCCTCGTCCGATCATCATTCGAGCAAGCATCATTCGCACAACCTCGTACCTGCGCTGCTTCAAGAAATTATGGACGTCGAGCATCTGTGGCATTATAATGACAACGATCGAATGAGCGGCAGTCAAAGCATGGCCTCTCTTAGTCTCTCGCAGGTAGGCCCCTTGTCCTCCCTCGCTCCGACGTTACCTTCATAAAAGATACATTCATTAAACAATATTTTTTCAAACAATTTTCAGTCTCTGACAAGTACGAGCTTGAATGTCACAAACAGCAGTATTGATATGCACGACTCATTTTCGTCAAACGGCTCAACCTCAACTCTAATGGGAGGAACAAACGGCAATCGTCCAGACTCAACTTCCTTGCCGTCGACGCGAGAACCACGCCAATCTTCCAACTCTAATGGAAACTCTTCTCATCAGCCAGATTTTCTTTCGAATCTCTGCAATATAGCCGATCATCGCTTATACAAAATAGTCAAGTGGTGCAAAAGTTTGCCACTATTCAAACATATTTCTATTGACGATCAAATATGCCTTCTGATCAATTCTTGGTGCGAACTATTGCTTTTTTCATGTTGCTTTAGGAGTATGAGTACTCCTGGTGAAATTAGAGTGTCTCTAGGAAAAAGTATCACGTTAGAACAAGCTAAACAGCTTGGTTTGGCGACGTGCATTGAACGTATGCTTGCTTTCACCAATAATCTGAGACGATTAAGGGTTGACCAGTACGAATACGTTGGAATGAAGGTAAAAAACCACAAACGCACTCAACGTTATCTCAGTATTAAGAGTTTCAAAGTGTTATAAAAATAACTAATTTTTGCAGGTGATAGTGCTTTTAACCTCGGATACGAATGAATTAAAGGAACCTGAAAAAGTGCGTGACTCGCAAGAAAAAGCTCTCCAAGCTTTACAAAAATATACTAATGCAAAGTACCCAGAGATGCCAGCTAAATTTGGCGAGCTGTTACTACGAATTCCCGATTTGCAACGTACTTGTCAAGTGGGTAAAGAACTACTCAGTGCTAAGAGGGCAGAAGGAGAAGGCTGTTCTTTCAATCTTCTTATGGAGCTTTTACGTGGTGATCACTAAATACATTCACAATTTTAGATTATTGAATTGAAAATAATTGATGCTCGTAAGGGTTCTTCTTGGAACTTTTTTTTATTACAGAGCTGCTTGTTATTTTCAAAAGATTGTAAGTCATTAAAGTACTTACAATTTGAAAAAAGGGTACTTCCGAGAATCGCATTGTAAAAGATTTTCCGATTTACCGTGCTTCAAATCGTGTAAATTTTTATATCAATTAATAAAATTAAATGAATATAGCAATAACTTAATGCTATTTTACGTCCAAGCGATTCTTTTGTAATACTAATTGAAAATACTTTTGAAATTGAATTATTAAAAGTAACGTAATCAGTAAAGAGTTACTGATAAGACTTATTTAGATTACTTACAAATTTTGAAGAAGTATTAAATAATTTCAAATTGCAATTATTAATCTACTAAATTGAAGTTTAACTGTTGTTACAATAAATCGACTTTCGATAAATTTATCTTTGTAAAAATCTCATTTTTCTTTTGATTTTACAGAAAAATATAGATTTCATATGATGGTATATGCTTAAGTAATATTATATAAATAACAATGGTCAAATCACATCAAATACTTGGCTTTGAGGTACAAATTTTTTGAATGTAAAGGCCTCAAGTACTTGATGTGAATTTCATGTTTTTAAAGTCATATAAATATACTAAAAGATTAATTCTACTTATTTGAGATTCAGTTATCTTTACTTTTTCAAAATGTGAAACTGTGTACATAAAAAAATAATACAACAAAATGATTTACTGCAAATTGGAAAAATGTGATTGAAGAATCGTGATGACATCGCAATAGCGTTAGTTTAGGTGAGGGGACTGATTTTGATAGGAAACTTTTATAAATGTAAAATAAAGAACAAAAAAATCTCGAAGTACATTTAAAATAAAATTCGGTTAACTAGTAAACATAAATGCAATTTATAAATATATTTAGGTAAAGGTAAATCTATATGATAAATTAATGTATTATTATTAAAATATTTTTTATTTACGCCTTACAGAGATCTTTCGCTATCTCAAGCAAGACGCGTTGAAAGTAAAAACGAGACTGAAATTTACTTTGCTTTTAATCGTGTTAAAATTATATTTTTGTGCATTTATATTTCGATTGATGTTATCATATTTTCATGGTTGAAATGTTATTTTTACAAAGTGATATGCATAAAACGTGCGGACACCATATATCTTTTATTATAAATAATAATCAGCTTATATTATTCTTAAAACCTATTTAATTATAAATTACATAGAAGTGTATTTTTGTACCCTTTGAGTAAAATGTAATTATCTCGTAGAAGTTGAGTCTTCATAAAAAAGTGTCAATTAAAATACATGATGATCCATTGTGTAAAAAATATATTGTATTTGCCAAGCTTAAGGGCACTCCGTGTTAATAATTCTAATTTTATTATCAGTATTTTAATTGTTTACAGTTTGAATTTAAATCGAAAAGCATAATTTTTTAAATTTTTAATAAGAAATTGTACTTAAAAAGATTAGCGAATGTGTCCTACGTTACAAAGAAAACTTAGTGCTCTTAGTCCATAAAAAGTTTAATTGCAATTCATAAATACAATGTTATGACTGACATTTTTCCATTTATTAAATTTTGTAATTTTTAGTATTCATTTGATGAATTTTCGAAAATTCAGCAATAACATTTTTTTGACAAAATAATGAGGAGGAGGTTGCCCGCATAAAGTTATCATTAAAATTTAGTGTATTTTTTAAGCACTGATACATTTTGCAATATTTCGAAAAACTGGCTGTCATTTTCTTATGATCTTTGCGTTTAGATGTAAAAGTATAAAATTTTTTATTAAATTCTAAAATGTTCTAAATGTTAAATTCTAAAATTGGGTTCTATAAAGCTTTATAAATTACGAGAAAATAAATGTTATATTTATATACATATTCATATACATATTTATATACCTATATATATATTTTTTGCCATATCAAAAATTTGCATTTATAATAATACAAGATTTTACAAAATATTTCTAACTGTAGTATTAATTTAAATCAGAAATAATAAAAATCTTGTTTTCCTAAAATAATTTATTCAGCTTGCAATCAAATTATTGAAATAACGATTAAATAAAAGAACTTCATTCTTCAAAGATTTATTTATTTTATGAACTTTGTAAAAAAACTTTCACATGAAAACAAGCTAACCAGATGCAGTATTCATTGTGGTAAGCAATTAATTTAGTTTTAATGGTAATTTAAATCACCTTGGTAAATGAAATGAACTAAAATGTAAAATGCAAAACAGTACACCACTTTGAGTGCCTAGAACCCTATTATTTATAATTTTAAGATAATTGTGATTGAAAAAATGTTGATAAGAGTAAAGGAGTATATAAGCCTGTTGAAAAGCGACTGTTCTGTGTTTATATTTTTATAATAATTATATAATATGATCTTTAGTAAATACATATTTCTTGCTATTTCTGCACTTTTAAATTTATTTAAAAAAATGATTTATAAATTAATGATGGTATTGCATGGAATTTTTGTTTAAGTAAGCATGTGACGATTAACATGTGTAACAATACTATGTAAAATTGTATTATAAATTCAAAAACATCAAAAATAGATTGTTGGAAAGTATATTAAGTTCTATTAATGTTGAAAATACTTGAAAACTTTTTAAAAATTAATTTAGATCAGGATATTTTACACAAGCCAAATTGGTTGCAAACCAAGATGAACTTTTTTAAATGAAATTAACTGCGTATAATTTAAAATGTAAACAAATTTTTTTTAGTGGGTCAATACTCGCAACTATGTTTCTTATTGTTGCTGGTAAAATAATATTGATAGCATTTGTACACACAAAATAATACAGAAGGCAATTATGATTGTAATTCAATATGCTTTTGTAATAAAAATTAATATTTTAAGAAGTGACGTAATTTAAGTTACACATGCAAAACGCAGTAAAAATGTACTTTTATACATACACTACTAGCTTTTATTGGAAAATAAAATAATTTTTATTAAATATTATTTATTTTTTTATGATAACTTCTTTTACCATTTCATTTCAGTTTTTTTCATCGGTAGATGGAGTAACATTTTAAACACTAAGCAAATATGAGAATCATTATTGAAAAATGAATATCATTTTCTTACAAGAATATGTTTCTAAAAAATAATAAAAACATCAAAGTGACAAAATTATTCATGATTTTTATTGATTTATTTTTATTTTTATTTTTATAATAAGGACTGAACGAGCGTTTTTGTGCACAGTGTGTGCAAAAAAGACATGAACGCCAGCCGCACGCAATAGGAAAAAGCGTGACACCGGCAGCTGACTGCCAATTCGTCGCGCAATTACTTATTGTCAAAACGGCCCGCAACAGAGATAGCGAGAGTCGTTTGACAATGTTTAATGAATCTCAAACAGACAATAAATAAAGGAAAAAGGATTCGCAGCGAAGAATCGTTTGCATTGGGTGTGACAATATGCTGTGACAATTTTAAAATGAGGAAAAGAAAAAGGAATTTGATTTCTTTTCGAGGAAATTCATGATAGCTTTGTTATATGAAAATCAATAGTCACGCAATAAAAGGGCTTAAATTACCTTAAAAAGTTGAGAATCGGTGACTGGAATTGGTCAAATTAGGTCGATCCCCTTGCAGGAATAATTTTAAAAATAATTTACCACGCAGTTCAATGTGAAAAAAACCGAATTCACAATAGAAGCGTAGCAACGTTTATTTACTGTTAACATTATCATTATATGAATGCGATACAACATAGAAATGCGGTTGAGCCACAGTGAGCGAACAACTTGGCATTGTATCCATATACTTTTCATCGACTCTCTTTTCACAAAACACACCACACCTATAAGCAGTATCTACCACCTAACCAGTAGCAAAGACACTGCCTGTGCATCGCCGGCTATTTAACAAGATTGTCGCGCGGAGATGTCAGCACTGTCCGCAACAAAACGGCTCTCCTCAATCGAAACTTTTATATAGTGGCAACGAAAACAGAAATAACATAGGAAAATCGACTTTTTATGCTAGCGATGTGTGGTCTCGATAAACTAAGTGCCATGTATCGTCGTGTGTCGTCAGTTGAGACAGGTCTAGTTGACTAAGTGCAATAATGCCGAGGTGTTTAATGAAATACGTGAGATCGAGACACGCGGATCGCGAGGATGGTAAGTAGAAATGATGGTTAATTTCAATTTATTGTTTATAATATTTAGATTATAAACAAGTTTTTTCATACTGAATCTATCGCTCGCTCCAAACTTTTCGTCGCGTTTGGTGTGTTAAAATCATTGTACGATTACTTTCTAAAGTGTCATATTTCCGTTCGTTACAAGTACAAATCATAAACGTGGTCGAAAACGCGACCACGTGATTTCGAATATAATTTCAATACATTGATGAATTATTTTTTGTTCTCAGAGCGGAAGCATAAATTAACGTGGACTACAACTTACAGTAAAAAAACTGATTCCAAAGGAGCTGATTTGTTTATGAAGAATGGAAAATTGGATTTTGACAGTGTATCCACAGAAGTATCTTTTGTAACTGGTTTTCATTTGCAAGAAAAGTACAGCTCATTTGAACATGTTCCTGCTGCTAGAAGAAAGTCCACAGAAAACAATACTATTGTTCATTTGTCGGTCGCTCAGTTGAGCAAAACAGAAATGGCGCCGGCATTAGGTCTTCAACCTTCTCAAGTTGTCGCAAGTGAAGTAGTTACTGCTGATAACAGAAAGCAAAAGCCCATTGAAATTGTCGTACAGGAGCAAGTAATACAGGAGAAAGTAGCATTTTATAACCAAATGCAAAAATCAGAAATAGCAATATGTAAACAAATGCAAAGTAAAGAAACTTTGCAGTGCAATCAAAAACCAGAAGCGAATATTACTGAATTTGAGTCTAAAGAAAATGAAAGCCCTAATAACTTAATTGTCAATAAAGGAGAGTCTCCAACCAGTCAAAGAATGTCCAATAGAAGAAGTAAATCATTACATTTTTGTCGATACTGCCATAAATCCTTTGATCGACCATGGGTATTGAAAGGTCACTTGAGACTTCACACTGGTGAAAGACCATTCAGATGTCCTTTTTGTAACAAGTCCTTTGCGGATAGGTAATAAAAATTTTGAATAATTCTTTTGCGCGTTACTGGAATTTTTAAAATTTTTTAGATCTAACTTACGAGCTCATCAAAGAACAAGAAATCATCATGAGTGGCAGTGGAGATGCGAGCTGTGCTTCAAGGCGTTCTCGCAACGTCGGTATCTAGATCGGCATTGTCCTGAAGCTTGTCGCAAATACAGATTATCTCAAAGAAAAGAATAGAATTACTTTATTATTGAAAATATCTAATGCAAAGCCAAAGATATTAGAATCATGTGTTAATTCAGAGTTTTATCATGTTCAAATTATAAATTGTGTATATTATTATTGAAAAAATTCGGAATTTTATTGAAATTGAAAAGGTTAACAGGTTACCTAGAGGCTTAATTCTGTATGTTTGATTCAATGAGACATATTGTTAGATATCTATTTTATATTTCTAAAAAATCAATTGTTAAGAAATTTGGTATCAAGTTGGAATTTGATTTAATTTATAAGAAAAAAAAATTGCATTATCGTCCTTATTTTAAATCAACTGTTGAGCTTAATTGTACTTGAGCATATGATTTTTTAATGATACGTTGAAATGTATTAATATTTTTATTATACTATTATGTACTTTGGAGTGTTATTATTGCGTCGATATGGTCGTGAGAATTAATTTTCGTTGATTTCCATCGAGCTTTCATTCACGATTTTTCTTCGATCACCATATCAATAAAAATTGTTTTTAATTACGGATACGGAAATGTTGAGATTAAAAATGTTAACAAAATTTTACAATAAAAACAATTACACTCCAATGAATCTTTGTTGCATCCAATTCTTTCTTATTCTTTTGCAGCTGCTGACTAAATCAAGCTTCGAGTCATGCTCGCTGCGTGGCTCAGCCGCGCTTCTTTACGAGCACGTATCGCTTCTTATAATGATGATGATAACTAAACGTCGCGACGCAGTCATTACGAATTAAGTTTTTTTGCTTACTCGATTCTTCGACACGCGTTCGTTATTGGAAAATCGTCGAAATCAATTGTCGCCGTGAATTGGTATTTTTTGCGAGAAAATCAATCGCAATGGAGAAACAAATTGCACGGATACGATTATCCATAGACCATCTATGGTTTCGCGCTCTCAAAGTTTAACAACAATGTCGAGTTCGCGCGAGATGAAAATTCGATCGTGGCTCATAGATAACACGTAAAATTCGATTCAATCATCAGCAGCAGCATCGTTATGACGAACAGGCCGAGATATATCGCATGTGTACACACAGGATCACGGAGCTTAGCTGGCCTCTAGCCGTGTGTGCCGAGCTGTTTAGCCGTACACATGATAGCTTGAAAAGATTATATACACTCTTGAGTCGAGTCTCTTGAGCCCGGCCATCCTCGTTAATAAGCGCGCACAAAGTTTAGTCGAGTTTGGAGCATTCGAAAATTCGATACGCGCTAATAGGCAGTGGCTCCGCAGCATCCGATCGCGTCGTCGATAATTACATTTTTCTCGCGCTCTCGAAATCCATATCATATATTCGTCCACGGGCGCACACGGCTGGAACTCGAACGAATCCGAATATAACGCGAGAGAATTAGGATACAAAATAATTTATCGGTTTGCCGGAATTTAATTTGCGGAATCTTGCAAATTAGCCAATACAGTGTATAAACAAGCGGCAGCAGGGGAAACCGGTCTTGAAAAAAGTCTCAGCTGTTTCACGCAGGTAACATCTATGTGGGCTCTATTTTGTATCATAATATAGAGAGTAAAAATGTGCGTGCGCGCGTGTGCGATTGCGAATCGTTTGTTAAACTTGAACGGAGCTGTGCTATACACGTACGATCCTATATAGCTCCGAGAGTACTCTCACTTGTAGCGGGATGTTGTCGCGTACTCACATACAAGCGAGTCCATTAACCCGATACATATGCAACGAGTATATTATTTAAATGTGGCCGGAGTATGTGTGTGTGTGTGAGCCCCGGGGTCCCATCAGCAGCATCATCATCATCATCGACGACGACGACAACGACGACGTCGTCGACGGCACGATGGTCTCTCGCGGAGAATTAGTCGTTCTCTCTCGTTCGTATCGTACGCAGCGCAAAAGTAGCAGCAGTATACGCGACCGGCCGGAAACTCAATAGTGCGCGCACTTACTCTTGCGCGTGTGTGTGTGCGTCTCATCGAGAGAAAGAGAGATACGAGTGTCTCTCGGCTAATATTATATATACTTACACTTGTACACTACTACTACTACTCGACGGTCAAATTTAATCTCTCGATGAAGCTTTCGTCGTCTTCGTCGCACCTTGTGCCGCACGACGCGTCTAGCAGTGTCCGTTGTGTCTAGTTTGTGTCGCGCTTAGTTGTTTTTTTCCAATTTTTTTTTTTTTCGTGTGTACGTCTGCGTGCAACAACAACGACGACGATGATAACTAACGATCGCCGTCCAAGTTGAAGAATCACTTTTAATGCGCTGTCGTATTCTTTTTTTGTTTTGTTCCGTCGAAGACCGCAGATCAGCAGCGAGAGAAGATCGCAATCCCACTTGTCGATTTACATGACGGAAGATAATACACTCGCAGAAGGATGGAGAGGCTGCACGGCTGCTCGTTTTTTTCGCTGCTCGTTCTCGTAGTGGGCCTCGTCGTCGTCAGCTGCGATGCTACCGCAGCAGCCGCGGCCGAAGGTAAGCCGATCATGAATAATTATTAAGTACGATTTATTATTTTCACCTTCGTCCGCTAATCGTATCGATCAAAGTCGGAGCTACCCGGCCGTGTTGCTATTGTCATTTTTATCCGTGCAGTTTTTATATCGAGACAAAAAAAATAAACAAAAAAAAAGTTAGAATCGAGATCGAAAATCGGACGAGATTCGGAAGCGTACGAGCGAAATGCAGATCGTATACATGCGTACTTCGATTCGAAGTTTTCAGCTTCGGTGTCTCAGTCGTTTATTTTCATCTGGCCATTAACATTCCCTATTGAAGATCGTTCGGGCCGTGTTGTGTATATAAATCACATTAATAGCAATGTAATAGCTACCGCGCAATCATCCGTAATAAGCCTCGCTCGGCGGTGCAGCGGTAGCAGCATCGCTCGAGCATCGCACCGACTATTGCCTGCTGTACTCGTATATCATCGATAGCGCACAAACGCGTGTGTAACGAAATAAAAAATTGTAAACAAATCTGCGCATGGCACTTCCAAGTCAAAGTATATCGTAATTTTGTCGGTGATTTCGTTGTATCGAATTGGGCGACGTACGCGTAGGGAAAACGATTGCGTTGACGATTCCGACGAGCTCCATGACACCCCCCTTTAAATGACACGCGCTGAACGATAAAGCTTTACAGCCTCCTCCAGAGAAAAGCTCCATGACGTTATTGGGGCTCGAGTTGACTAAAAAGGTCGATTAAATTCAAAAACCGAAGTCGAACCGATGCATATCGTAATACATATCGCGTGAAAAATCACGTCTCGCGATAGTGTACAATATACCTTTTTGGACGCATACGATGAACGCGATCGTACATCGTCGGCCCGGCAAGTAAGTAAGTAAGGCGCGCGCCCCGATTCGTCTTTATCATTTATAACGTCGTTTAATCCATCGACCTGTATAAGCGTCTCGTTGTCATTTAAATTGAATTATTCGACGTACAATATATACGTATAAATACGTACGCGCACTATAATAAGCTTAATCTGTCGTTCATCGATCGAGCTCTCTTGGCAATTGCACTTGCAAGCCAGTAAAAAAATTGTTCACACCCCCTCGCAATTTCGACATCGTGTTCCAGAAACCAACAACTGCACGCTACCGGCTTACTTTCTCTGCGGCAACGGCCGATGCATCTCTCACTCGTTCAAGTGCGACAGCGAGGACGACTGCGGCGACAATTCGGACG
Source organism: Trichogramma evanescens (assembly GCA_902732785.1). Taxonomy (NCBI): domain Eukaryota; kingdom Metazoa; phylum Arthropoda; class Insecta; order Hymenoptera; family Trichogrammatidae; genus Trichogramma; species Trichogramma evanescens. The sequence goes on from CACVKI010144489.1 coordinate 18,996, forward strand.
AGCGCGACTGCGGAAAGCCATTACCGGTACGTGTTTTAGTGGTATTATTGCTAGCCGACAAAAAAAAAAATAGCTCGCTAAACAAATTGTTGTTCCACCCTTACTTTCTCGTACACACAGATCTTTGCCGACGCCTGCAAAGAGAACGAGTTCCAGTGCGCCGATCGCTTCCACTGCATACCCAAAGACAATTACTGCGATAGCAAGAAAGACTGCTTGGACGGCAGCGACGAGGTCGAAAACTGCCGCGCGAACGTAAGTTAACACCGGTCGTAAGTTAAGCTGGCAGCAGCTCGTTGATTACGATGATTGCGCGCAGAAAACATGCAAAGCCCCGTACGAGCACGAGTGCAAGGACGTGGCGGGCCACTGCATCATGAAGGAGTGGCTGTGCGACGGCCTGAACGACTGCGCCGACGCCTCGGACGAGGAGAGCTGCGACGGCTACGGGGCGCCCATCGTGTCGGCGGCCTCGTGCACGAGCTCGATCCAGCGCCATCTGTGCAGCAACGGGCGCTGCATCGGCCTCGAGCTCGTCTGCAACGGCCAGGACGACTGCGGCGACGGCAGCGACGAGCACCGCGACAACTGCGCCAAGGCCCGCCTCGACTGCGCCAACATGCAGCCAGCCTGCCAGTTCAATTGCACGGCCACGCCGCAGGGCGTCGCGAGGTGCGTCTGCCCGCGCGGCTACAAGCCCCTGCCGGCGGGTAAATGTCAGGGTGAGTAAATTCGATGATCGGTACGAACCGATTTTTGCGAACGAAGAAGAGGACGGCGACGACGACGACGACAGCGAGGGGAGGAATAATAACGAGCGTTGCGCGAAAGATATCGCTGCTGCTGCAACTGCGGCGAGTCGGAGTTTGGCCAACGAACGAGCGCAGTTGCACTCGCGGCTCTTGATAAGAATGACGCTGTTTCTTTCGTCGCTGCTACTGCTGCTGCTGCTGTTGCTTATGCTGCTCCGGTCGGCCGATACTTGAGCTAATACATCTCTTTCTTTCTTTCTCTCTCTCTCTCTCTCTGTACGCACACACATATAGAGTGATACTTTTCTCTCTCTCTCTCTCGTCTCGAGTCTCGAGTCAGTGCGCGCACCCTCGGACGTGCTACACAAAAGACAATACATTATACGATATATAAATTATTAGTTGTATAATACGCAGCCAGCCGGACCATGGCCCGCGAAATCTACGCGCTCCTTTTGTTATTCCACTCGCTGCTGTGGTCGTCGTCTTCGTTGCTGCTGCCGCGAAGAGGAGTCGTTGGCGGCGTAGAGGGTGTCGACTCCTCTTCTGCTTCCTCCTCCTCCTCCGAGCTCGTTCGCCCCGATCAAGGTACGTCGATATTTTTTTTTAACTTTCTTTGCTTTTCCATCGTCGTTACAGACATCAACGAGTGCGAGACTTACGGCGTGTGCGAGCAGATATGTCGCAACGGCAACGGCACGTATCGCTGCGACTGCGAGTACGGCTACGTTCTCCAAGACGATCGCAGGAGCTGCAAGGCCGAGTGTAAATATCATCATCGTACATCGCACGCATCGACGCAAAAATTTTCCATCTTATGTACAAAAGAACCAACTTGCACAGGGCGTTTATACATTATTATATTCGTCGAAAGTATAAGACTATACTGCGTCGCGCGCGTCGGACGTATAACAATCATTATCACTCTCGCGCGCGGATAATGTTTTCCCAATATATATATATATATATATACATAACATAAAGCATAAGACGGCCCCGCAGCGAATTTGAGCGCATTTATCTTTCTGCCAATATTCCATCTGCCCCGGTACATACACACATAATGTTTATGTAAAAGCACGCGGCGCGCGATGCACAGCGACTGCACCGCGGAGCACAATTATCTCTATCGTGTCCGCGTATATACTTGTATGCTTCAAAGTCTATTCGCGTATATATGATATGTATTCGTGTAGCGCATGACCGAATTGATCACGATACTGCATTTTATCGATGCCGTTGAGTTGGGGGGAGAATAGGCTACTAATTGCAAGGATAAAAATGCCGAGCAAATCTCTCACATGTGTGTGTGTGTGTTATGTGTATGTATATCGTAGCCGGCGAAGCGCTCATGATTTTCGCCTCGAAGACGTCGATAAGGGGCTACTATCTCGAGTCCAAGGTGTACTTTCAAATAGCCAACAATCTTCAGCACGTGGTCGGCGTCTCGCTCGACTCCAACTACGTCTACTGGTCGGACATACAGCTCGGCGACGAGGCCATCTTCCGTAGCCTCGAGGACGGCACGAAGCGCGAGGTGATCGTCACGGCGGGCCTCGGCTGCCCCGAGGACATCGCCGTCGACTGGGTCACCGGCAACATCTACTTCACCGACAGCATGTACAAGCACATCGGGGTCTGCAGCAAGGGCGGCGCCTTCTGCACCGTCATCGTCAAGGAGAACACGGAGAAGCCGCGCGGCATCGCTCTGCTGCCCTCCGAGGGGTAATCACAATAATCTCATAGGTCGAGTGAGAGAGCTGGATAATATTCGCAAATTCGTTGATGTACAGCAAAGTGTTCTGGAGCGACTGGGGCGAGAAGCCGCACATATCGCTGGCCTACATGGACGGGAGCAATCGCACGGCCTTCATAAGCGACAAGATCGGCTGGCCCAACGGCCTCACCATCGACTATCCGAACAAGCGCCTCTACTGGGTCGACGCCAAGCTCAAAGTCATCGAGTCCATACAGCTGGACGGCAAAGACCGCAGGGTAATATTTAGGAACCGCAAATAATTAAGTGACTACTTTGACTAATTTATATATATGTAAAGACGGTACTGCACGACGTGGCCAAGCATCCCTACTCGATCGCCATCTTCGAGAACCGACTGTACTGGAGCGACTGGAACACCAACAGCATCCACTCGTGCGACAAGTTCAGCGGCAAGGACTACAAGACCCTGTTCCAGAAGAACGAGACCGTCTACGGCATCCACATCTACCACTCGACCTTGAAAGTCAAGGTAATATTAATTTATAAAATTACAACCGCAATGAGCTGCATTTGCAATAAGCTAGATCAATGGGATTTCAGTACGCGAATCCGTGCGTGACCAAGCCGTGCGCTCAGCTGTGCCTGCTGTCGGCCAACAAGACCTTCTCGTGCGCCTGCACCCTCGACAAGGAGCTCAACGAGGATCGCCGAACTTGCCGAGGTAACGTATACATATAACAACGTACGCAGTTTTTTGAGCCAAACTGAGAGAGAAAACGAAATGACGTCTGTATGTTTTGCATTACAATATCTTATCCGGCGCAACAACAACGCACGCACGTCGCATCGCAGACTCGGTTAAGCGGAAACACATTGCGATCGCGGCCGGCAACACAATCATGGACTATTATCACGAGCTGCTCGGGAGGCCGAGAATGAGCTCCAGCATCACGTCGGATCATATCACCGCGCTGACCTACGACTCGCTCGCTGGTAAACTACTGCTATATATATATTATGTACACAAACAAAAAATTCGTAAACAAAACTCAATTGATCATAATTAACGTATATAAAGATACGATAATCGCCGCCGACGAGATGAGCTACAAGTCGATCTTTCGCTTCAATCCGCGCACCGGCCTCGTCAATCACATAATACCGATCGTCAACGAGGTCGTGGAGAGCATCGGCTTCGACCACCTCGGCAACAATCTCTACAAGAGCAACACCGTCCACAAGAAGGTCGAGGTCTACAGCCTCACGACCGGCGAGAAGACCGAGTTCTCCTACACGGAGAATCCCTACGCTCTGCTGCTGATCCCGGAGGAGGGCGCCATGTTCGTCGTGTTCCGGGCCAGCGACGAGTTCCACATCGATCGGGTGCAGATGAACGGCCTGGGCTCGCGCACCCACGTCGTCGAGAGCGGCCTGTACGGCCCGACGGTGTCGCTGGCCTACGACGCCGATTCGAGGCGACTCTACTGGGCCGACGAGGGCACCGGTCGCATCGAGAGCTGCGATCTGCTGGGCCAGCAGAGGCTGCTGTTTCGCACGGGCCTACAGGCCCCGGTCTCGCTGGCGGTCCTCGACGCCGAGATATTCTGGACGTCGCACAGGTCGAGTCGGCTCAACTGGGCCGACAAGAGGCACATCGTCTCGGGCAGCAAGGGACTCAATTTGCGTGAGTCATATATAACTTGTAATTTTCTGTCGCGCTTGGCTCGACTTTATTAACGAGTCGAGTTGATTATTCGCAGAGGTGCCGCACACCCATCCGCTGTTGCTGCAGACGATCGACGGGCCGCGTACCGGAGTCGAGCATCCGTGTCGCATCAACAACGGCGACTGCACGCACATCTGCCTCGTTACCAACGCCACCAAACACGTAATATACTTGGACTTGATTTTTTCGTTCGTTTTAGTTATTATATTATGCTCCCCCCATTTAACAACCATTATACAGATCTGCGCCTGTCCGACCGGCTACCTCATCAATACCGATCTTAAGTCTTGCCGACTGAAGGCGACCTGCGCCGACGACGAGATCAGGTGCTCGGCCAGCGACAAGTGCATCAAGAAGAGCCTCAAGTGCGACGGCAGGAACGACTGCTCGGACGGCGAGGACGAGCGCGACTGCAAGATCGCCACCGCGTCACCAGCTAACAATTGTCGAGCCGAGAATGAGTTCGCTTGCTCGGACGGCAGCAGATGCGTCGACCTGGCCCAGCGATGCAACGGCTACTTCGACTGTCCGGACCACTCGGACGAGCAGAGCTGCCCCGCCAATAATTGCACCAGCGAGGAGTTTCGCTGCAGAGACGGCCGTCGGTGCGTGCCCAAGGTGTCGCTGTGCAACGGCGAGAACGACTGCGACGATTACTCGGACGAGGAGAACTGCCACGCGGATCACGCCTGCAAGGAGCACTTCTTTCGCTGCCGCAACGGCCTCTGCATACCCAAGAACTGGGAGTGCGACGGCCAGGTGGACTGCTCGGACGGCTCGGACGAGTACGCCTCGTGCAAGCCCAGCGAGTGCGCAGCGAGCATGTTCAGCTGCCGTAACGGACGCTGCATCGATCTGCTGCTGCGCTGCAACAGCGTCAACGACTGCGACGACAACTCGGACGAGGTCGACTGCCCGAATCAGGACAGGTACGACGCCCTGATCTGCGGCTCGGGCCAGTACAGGTGTCGCAACAGCTCGCTCTGCATCGGCGAGCGCCTCAAATGCGACGGCCAGTCGGACTGCCCCGCCGGGGACGACGAGGAGGACTGCGGCAGGTGCCTCGCCGCCAGCCAGTTCAGCTGCGCCAACGGCAAGTGCGTGCCCCTCGACTGGGTCTGCGACAAGAGCGACGACTGCGGCGACAACTCGGACGAGGAGCACTGCGCCGAGCGCTCCAAGGGCTTCTCCTGGCTCGCGCCGGTCGCTGGAGTAACTTCGACGTCGTCTACTTCCAGCCGAGGCAACTGCTCCGAGGGCGAGTACGCCTGCCGGACGACGGGCCACTGCCTGGCCCTGTTCAAGCTGTGCGACGGCGAGCGCCACTGCCTCGACGGCAGCGACGAGGGCGGCCAGTGCGCCACCGCCTGCCAGGACAGGTCGAGCTGCGAGAACGTCTGCCACAAGACGCCCCTGGGCCCGGTCTGCTCGTGTCGCGAGGGCTACAGCCTCGGGCCCGACGGCCACAGCTGCCGCGACGTGGACGAGTGCGCCCAGGGCGTCTGTCCGCAGCTCTGCCAGAACAGGCCCGGCTCGTACTCGTGCTCCTGCTTCGAGAGCTACGCCCTGAGGCTCAATCGGGTCTCGTGCAAGGCCACCGGGCCCCCCGTCAAGATGATCACCGCGACCAAGGACGACATCAGGCTCATGTCCCTGGCTTCCCAACACCAGTCGCTCACGATCCTCCATCACGAGCCCGGCGTCGAGATATCCGGCCTGGACTTCAATGCGCGCGACAACACCCTCTACTGGAGCAACGAGGTGGCCGGCATGATCAACAAGATGAGCGTCGACACGAAGAAGCGCAGCACCGCCCTGAGCCAGGTTGGCCGGCCACAGGTGTTGGCCGTCGATTGGATCACCGACAACGTCTACTACTTCGACAACGGCCAGAGGCCGGCGATCAAGGCCTGCAGCGTCGAGGAGGACAAGTGCGCCCGCATCGCCGCGATCGAGGCCGCCAACAACAAGGTGACGGCCCTGGCGGTGGAGCCGCTCAAGGAGTACCTGTTCTGGGCCCAGGTCTCCTGGAAGATCTACGAGACGCCGAGCGGCCAGATCAGGCGGAGCGACCTGGCGGGCGGCAACGAGCTGGTCCTCGTGCACGACAACGTCGCGGTCGTGAGCGGCCTCGCCCTCGACCATCATCGCTCGATCCTCTACTGGGCCGACAACTCGCAGACCAACATCGACTCGGTCAATCTGGACGGGAGCGACCGGCGAGTGGTGCTCCCGGCCCTCCTCATCAAGCCCATCGGCCTGCAGCTGTTCGAGGACGCCCTGTACTGGAAGGGCGAGTCCACCCCCACCCTGAGGAAGCGCGAGCTCTACGGCGACAAGAGCTACAGCGTCATCTCCGTGGGGGGCAACAACATCAACGGCCTGTTCGCGATCGCGCAGATCTCCCGCCAGCCGAGCGGCGAGAACAGGTGTCGGCATCGGGGCTGCCAGCATTTGTGCGTGCACCGCGACCGAGAGGCCCTGTGCCTCTGCTCGGACGGCAGACCGGCCGAGCTCGACAACGCCACCGGATGCGCCGTCGAGATTCCGTCGTCCACCGACGACGAGGAGTCGCGAGCGCACCAGCTGCCCCGTAGCCGAGCCCGCGATCGCCAGAGCGAGATCGAGGCCGCCCAGGAGCAGCCCGTTCTCGGCCACCGCGTTCCGAGCAAGAGTGACGACAACGACAACAACAGGAGCATCGCCACTTACGCCGGCCTCGGCGTCACCTTCGTCGCCTTCCTGCTGCTCGGGGCGCTTTTCTTCTATCTCAGGAAGCAGAAGCCCGGATTCTTCAAGGGCCGAGATCTCAGGTATGTATACGAGCGAGCTATCTTCGACCGATCTTATTCGTCGTTTACTCATTGTCTTCTTCTTTTCTCGTGCAGCATACGTTTCCAAAATCCTTCCTTCGCTCGCAGAAACAACAACAGCCATCGTCATCTGGGAACGAGCGGTTCCTTGCTCGTGCCCGGCGAGCACGAGTACGCCAATCCCATAACGGAGATGACCAACGCAAAGGTACGACGACGACGACGAGAAGACGTTGCTTATGACTTTTTATACACGTAACTTATCGGTTGCTTCTTTGGTTGAATTTACAGACTAATCAGCAGCAGCAGCAGCAGGCATTGGGCTCGAAAGGAATATTGGAGGTGGCGGGCGAGGCGTCCGACGCGGAAACGGATGAAAACTTTAGCACAAATTACAACTCTCGACTGATTCGTTGATCTGCGCGCCTCAAGCGGATCGCAAATAATAACATCGATCCTCCTCTTTTTGTGTGTGATGATGATGATGTGAAAAAATTGTTTTTTTTTTTTTTTAATTATACCCTGCATCGTATTTTTAAGTAATAATATACAATATAAAGTATACGTTACGCGCGAAGAAATTTGTTTGTGTCGCGTGCCTGCAAGTGAAAAAATCGATGATGCAGTTTTTATTTTTTTTTTTTAATGCCAAGTGTCTCACGAGTTGCCATGTTTTTAAGATACAATTTTAATTGTACCGAATAACGTTCTTTTTTTATTAATGATTGTTTAAGATATTTTATTTTATACGTTTGTAAAACACACTTATCTATGTAACTGTTGTTAGGTTCTTTTATTTAATGTTTTTATTTAAGGCCTATGCATTTTGAATAGCATTTTAAATATTATTATATACTAAATTTTACTCGATTATTGTAATGAATTTTAATATGGGATGCGCGGAGAAGGCATCGAATTACGTTTATTTGCTTTATTGCGTAACGAATTGTTGCGAATCGTTATTTTTATGATATAGTGAATTGTCGAAAGAGAAATATTCTTATATAAATGTATATCCTTTTACATTTATTGAATTGAATGTTAAATCTTAGATGTAAGGAAATCTCCAATGAAAAGTCGTATCATAATTTTTCGTCATTATGAACGCACGAGTGTTTCTGCGTCAAAGCAATTGTATATTTTTATTTAATAAAATGTTAATTTAATCATTTGAATAACCTTTTCTAAATCATTTCATAACTTTCAAATTCAAATTGACTTCAAGTAAGGACAATAAAATTATCTTTCAAGTGTAATGAAACAATTTTCAGACTGTAAGAGCTGCATATAACAATCATACGTCAAAACTTAAGAGTTGACAAAATGATTCAAATTTGCCGCTCGCATTCATGCGAGCCTGCGAGTTGTAACTTGCATGTACCAGTACAAGCGTGCATCGCTACCGAGAGCCGGCCGACTGCCACTACAGTCCACGTGCCTACAGTGTTACGGATTACTTCAGTTTTTAATCTTACGAGCACGAAAATAACGTTTCATATTTTGTTTTGCTTTGAAAATTAAATAGATAATTGCAAACATGGGCGATGATAATAAAGTAAAATTTTTAATTGTGGATACGAGTGCGTTCATTAAAAATGCTCAACTCCAGGTAAACGATACTTACATACAAATTCGTTATACTTGTTATGATATCAGTAATAGCTGATCTATAGGTTAAAAATATGCACATGTGTCTGTTATGATAAATAATTATATTCATTATTTTTAATAAATTTTTAGGATATTGGTGAAACAATTATTACGGAACCGAGTGTGCTTGATGAAATCAAAAGTAAGAGACAATTGAAGAGATTGGTTGTTCTTCCATATGATCTAGAAGTTAACGAACCTTTCCCAGAAGATGTACACTTTGGTAATTTTAAATCTTTTTTTTTTAATCTTTCCAAGTAATTTAAGTATTTATTCATATTTTTCTATTTTAAAATTTTCAGTCACTGAATTTGCCAAAAAAACTGGTGACTATGCAAGTTTGTCTGCTACTGATATTAGAGTTATGGCATTGACGTATCGTTATGAGAAAGAACGTGTTGGAGTTGATCATCTCAAAACAGAACCAGAAAGGAAAAAACAAATTATAGACAGTAGTGTTCGCAATCATAACAATGCTCCTAAAAATGTAATTCCATCATCGAAAAGCGATTCTGATGATACCAAAACACCAAACAGTGCACTTGAAGAAAATAATGAGTCTCCTACAAATGCCATAATTGAGTCTTCTGAGAATGGTTCTGAAAACATTGAAGAACCAAATAGTACACTTGAAGAAAAAAATGAGTCTAGTGATGAAACTCCTCAGACAGTAGTAAGTGGTGATTCTGATTCTAATGAAAGTTCAGAATATGAAGATGACAGTGAGGACACAGATGACGACAGTGGCTGGATTACTCCATGTAATTGATTAAATTTATTTTAATTTGTATGGTTATCATGACTTTTTCCAGAAAATATATTAACTATAAAATCATTTTTTTTAGCCAACATAAAGGAAGTAACAAAACAAATGAATTGTACAGCTGTCAAAGAGAAAGCTGCTACTGTTGCTTGTTTAACTATGGATTTTGCAATGCAAAATGTTTTAATGCAAATAGGATTGAACGTTGCTTCTTTGGATGGAAAAGTTATCAAGCACATGAGAACGTTTATCTTGAGATGCCACGCTTGTTTCAAAACAACACCTAATGTCACAAAAGTTTTCTGTCCTCATTGTGGGAATAAGACCTTGAAAAAAGTAGCGGTTTCAATAGATGATGAAGGCAAACAAAAAATTCACATTAATTTTAGAAAAAAATTGAGTACCAAAGGCAAAAGGGTAAAAATATATTTCCAATGAACATCTCAAAGTTTTAAAAATGTTTGATGGTCAATTAATAAATAATCTAATGTGTTTTCAGTTTTCACTTCCAACAATGCAAGGGGGTAAACATGCATGTAATCCAATTTTATGCGAAGATCAGCCTGTGCCTGATCAAAGGCCTACCAAGCTTGGAAGAAAAATAAACGATCCCTTAAATGAAGATTATATAGCTGGGTACTCACCTTTTGTCCTGCATGATGTAAATTCCAGAGCTGCGATGCTTGGTATCAGAGGGAATGCTGGTCTTAAACATTGGCAAAGGAGAAATCCTAACCAGCCTATGAGGAATAAAAAAAAATAGATGAAAAAGAATTATTTTACTTCTTTATCAATATTTTTTGTTAAATCATATAAATAGTTCATTAGTTATGTAAATACTTATAATAAGTATTTTGGTATAAATAAAATAGTTTGTTTTATTTAAAATTTTTGAATCAGTTAATTGGTAAACTTTTTTATTATCATAGTTATAATATTCGTAGATTGCACAACAAAAGATTTTGCTTACACTTAACATGATTAAATAAATAATATTTCCAAGCAGATCATCAAAAAACAAATTTTTTATATGAATCTATATATTATTAAGATATATGTGCTGGAATGCAATAAAAAATTTTACTCTGTAAATCACTACAGTGTTTTCACATTTCCAATACAAATGATGATCTTAAAAACTAAATTTTCTCTAAGTATATGACATATATTTAATGACTAGATATATCATTAGTGGATCGTTGCAAAAGCTAATACATCTACTCCTCGTAAATTAATATCTAAAAAACAACAATAACGTAGTAGGCAGGTGGTGTTAATGATGACAAGAATTTTTTGTTCACAGTCGTAGACACGCGAGATTTTGAAGCTATCATTAGCTCATGAGGCTCCTACAAATCAAAACTATTATTTTTTTCATAGAACAATGTTCAAAAGCATTCATTGTCTAACTCACCAACTAGCAGCTCGACCCATTTCTTCAGGGGGTGAAATCCTTGATATTGCATCGGAAAGTCCAGATGGATCTCCATCATCAAATTTCAATTTCATGCCAACATCTAAAATAAGTGTTTAATTTTAGAGCTAATTTTTTTTTAATCTGTATTAAAAAAATAATACTTACTTGCTGATGGGAATAGCATGGTGTGCTTTAAAAGATCTCCAGATAAATAAGGTACATAGTTATCTTCATCTTCTTCTGCAAGGGGCAAACTAACTGTCATGGCATCTGCATTTATTGATTCAACCATATCCAGCCACTGTTGATTATGAGAGCGAAATTTTTCAACTTTTATTCTTGCTGACCACTCTTTATCACAAAACTAGTAATTTATATAAAAAACTTGAATGTCACAGAGTTTATGGGAACAAAATTGTATGCAAAGAAATCAATAACTTACTGCAATAACATCTAAGCAAGCATCACATATTTTGCGAATGGCAGAATTTTTATCATGCATGAGATCAATCAAATAGCCAGGAGCTTCTGTAAAAAAATAACAATATTTATTCATCGTATTTATTTGAAAAGTCTTTTTTTTTCAATTTTCATACCATTATTGGTTTTACTTATTAAAAATTCTCGCGTTGAATCATGTTTGGATACTTGATAAAAAACATAAATTATTTGTAATACTATTTCATCATCTTCTTGTTTTGCTGAAAACAAACAAAATGTTTCAGTACATGGTAAATTTGTAATATCTAAAAAAAAGTAATAATTGCGAAATTCACCTTTTAATAATTCAATTAAGGAGAGAAGCAGATTTTCTTTACATATTAATTTTGCACAATCTTCGTCAGCTGCTGCAGTACCTATGAATATCACAACTTCTAGTGCCAAATCATCTTCAGCTTGACCAGGAGTAAGATTTTTACGTATCCATGGAATAAGATTACATCTTTCTAAAATTTGTGAATAATCTAAATCAGGCAATGTTAAATTCCCCATCACACCCATTATTTCCAGAACAAACTCTTCAGAATCTGATTGCGTCAATGCCATAGCAAAATCTCCAATAAATTCCTTTATTTAAAATATAATTATGGTATTATAATTACATAACGGGGATGTTATTAAATTCGATGTTTTACCAAAAACATAATTGAATATTTAAGAACTTTTTTTCTTATTCTAAATTAATATTACTTACAACAAAATTTTCTTTCAAAAAATCGTGTTGAGAAATATTTCTAACAATTTTCATGAGTAAAGAACTTTGAATTCTAAACGATTTTTCTACCAAACCTTGCAATCGGTTATTTTGAACCATAATTTCAGCATTTTTACCGTTAATTGCAAGATTTATACATAGTGCTACCAGTTCTGAATGCATTTGATCTTCATCAACTTCCAAAATTAAATCTGTGATCTGAAAATCAATAAGTTCAGTAATTTATTTTAAAAGTATATATTAGGGCAAAAGTTAATCCTTACAAATGGAACACATTCTGTATGTGTAAACATAGCTTTAACTTTATCATCCATACTGAAATGATATAATATTCCTAGAATAGTAACTCTTTGACTTTCATCTTGTATCAAAAGTTTGATCAATTTAGGTAAAAGACCAATCTTAATCATTTTATTTCTTAGTTTCATATCGAATGACAGATTAAAAATTAGTTTCATAATACTTGAAATTAAATCAGGATGATTATTTTGAAGGAGTTTTACTAGTTTTTCCACAATATTACCATCAGCCTGTAAATTTGAATTATCAATCAAATTTCATTCATATTTAATCTAGTTTAATAATTACCATTTCATCAATATTTTCTATGAAAATAGATAGTTTTTTAAGAAAAGTTACAACAAGTATCAAAAGATCAGTATTTGATCTTTCAAAAATTTTCATCAGCATTCCAACCAAATTTTTTTTTCTCATTTTTTTCTCAACTTCTATATCTTCTGCAATATTTAACAGTAGATAAAAAGCAACTGTAATAATAATATTATAGCTATAAATAATTAAGTATTCAAATATTATATATTAACTATTCAGCTTATAAGCAAACCTTTGAGCAATTGTTCCTGTTTTTTTGTTAATCCTCTGAATTTGTTTCTGTTTTTTTCCAAATCTTCTTTTAATCTATTGAGATCTGCTGGAGAAACATTCTGATTCTTTTCATCAATGTGACCTTTTACTATATATTCAATGGGACCTTCAGAATTTAATACATCTTCAACATTTTTCAATTTTTTATCTGAACCTTCCATGTTTGAAACAAGTACCATTGACATTCCAGTAGTTTTTTCAAAATGCTTTCTGCGTTGTTCAAAATCTTCTTTCCACTGATCATAACGTCCCAACTCATAATCAACAATTTCCATGCATAAAGAGCCAATCTGCAGAAAACATCATGAAGACTTTATTGAATGAGAAATAAATTAAATGTTATGATAAATTTTAAAAATAAATTATTCATTACCCTGCATTCAACAATGACTTTATGAAATTGACTATAAGTTGAAAAACAGAAAAAAATGTAGACTATGTTTATTGCAAGGTCAATACTTTTTCTCCAATCCTCCCTTAAAAGCCTTGCTAATACACTCAACAAAGATTCTAAAATAATGACATACAAGTTATTTTTTTTTTATAATATACTATGTGCTCTTATTCAGACTCTTACCATTTTTGGTCAATTCAAGCAAGTTATCTGGAACTCTTGCTAGTTGTAAAATTAATGATGATCCTTTTATTTTATCTGGTATTTCTTCATATAATAATTCCATATAAGCATCAATGTTACTGATATTTGCACGCTCTGATTCTCCACAATCTCCACTCAGTGAACTTGAAGACATAGGTCGAGGAAATCGCTTTCCACTTTCACTGTCTGAAAATTGTTATTTATTTAGTAAATTATTAAAATATATCAATAATTTTGGTTAATTACCATCATTGTTAATTCTCCTGGTTTGAAGGTAATAAATAAGTTGCTCTACTTCTGGTAATTTTGACGAATGAATCAAAGAACATTGTTTAATCACATCCATAGCTAAAAGTCTAACATTTGTATCTTTGTTGAGACTATTGAGTCTAATGATTTTTTGGCATTCCTTCAAAAAATATAAAAATTACCTTTTATATAAAAACATGATTCTGACTACAATATTTACCTTACGATCTCCCAACATAGGGTCCCCAAGTTCTCCCAATATAAGAGCTTCGACATCATAATTAACAACTAAAGCTTTTTCAGTTGGATGAACGTCAAGATTTCCAGGTCTTATTTTTCTAAAATCATTAAAATAAGTACCAATATAATTGTTGAAAATCGAAAATTCCACTGACAAATAGTTCTATCAATAAATATTAACGATAGCTGTAATAATGGCTTTATATTTGTTTAGGTTATATCACGTTTAACAAAACCTTTTATTCAATAACTGGATTTTAGTACACTGAGGTTGACCTCTAAAAAATTGACCACTATTACATTTTAGTGCGTGTAAAAAAATAAGCATCAAGAATTGCAAGATCTTTGATTTAAAGAACTGTCAAATCACTTACTTTTTGAGAAAACTTGCTTTATCCATATTTGTATGGAAAGTATATCCAATTTATTGAGCTTTTAATACAATTTTAAGACATTTTTAAGTTAATAAGCTAAATATCAATCAAGTATTTTTTGTGTCCGATAAAAATATACAAAGTATTCATGGAAAAACCAATGATAATAAGTAATAACGTAACAAATTATGAAAGCCGCGATCGTCACCCTACCAACCCTTATCAAGACTATTTGGTAACTCCGCGAATTCGTTGCTACACGTTCATACAACAGTATAGTTGGTCGAGCAATGGGTAATAAAATGTCAACAGTTAATTCTCAAACAATTTTTATTAGATAAGCTTTATTTGTGCTCAATGCACTGACAGTTTATTTTACTATTTCGATCGATTACGATCAGTAGTAGTACGTATACCCTATCTTATAGTTTTTCCATAATCGATATTTACATTCAAGTACTTGAATTTCTATCCTCATTTTAGTATTAAAAACAAAAAAGCATTTTCCTTAAATTGATCGCAGATATAGTTTGATACAGAGAGGCGATCGAAATTTATTTTTCAAAGCAAGAGATTCGTCATAACGATATTTTCTAAATAATTTAAAAGCATATGAGCGTCGAGGTAGCATCGTCTGCTGCGTTGATCTAGTGTTTGTTTATGGTGGATATGCCAGCTGTCAGCAAAGTTTCTTACATAAATTTGCGATCGCCGTAGATCGTGATAGGATCAATTGACATTCGAATTGACTTGATCTTTAAATTTAAATAATTTATGTCGCGTCGTATTTAGCAGTCGGCATAAGAGCGTTGCTCCGAGCCATCATCATCATCGGGCCTATCATAGTCAAAGCCGGTACAGTAGTGTTCGGAACGCATAATAGTGGCTGGACCGATTGACGTGTGACGATCTGTCGAAAGTAATACAAAAGACTGGCATGACAACAACAACAACGACAATCGCATCGCTCATCAATAATCTACCATCATCCATCTCAATTTTATCAATTATTTTATCGTTTGCTCCGTGTGAGGAGTAGGTACTAGGTATATCAGTTTAAATTGGTAAATAAAATTTTTATGAATATATCTAATTGACACCGCGACGAAAATAATCATAACACTTCATATAAGATTTCGCGGAGCAGCTGCGGATCATTGGTATTTTTATTGAAACTGCACTCGCATCTCTAACTAGGTTGTGAAACATCGTTATACGAATTATGGCGGAAAAACAGAATTTACAGATAAAAAATAAGGAGCGTCCAAAAGTAGTGGTCGATTGCGATGCAGGATCGGACGATGTCTTCGCTCTGGCGATGCTGATAGCTGCCCATAAATTGGAAAATATCGAATTGCTCGCGATAACTTGCGTCGATGGCAACACCAGCGTGGATAACGTGGTGAAAAATGTTTTCAGAACGTTGCACATTTGCGATGCTTCGAACGTAAGTTTCTATTTTGTAAATATTTAAAAAAAATTTTGCATACAAAGATTGAACTTTATCGAGCATAGATACCTGTCTTTAAAGGAGCCAATTCAGCACTGTTGAACGTGAACGATGAATACAAAAACATTGCTTTCCATGGATTGGATGGATTAGGTGATGTTTTTGTGAATAAGCCTGTTGATATCAGTGCCCTCAAGGTAGAACATGCTGTATGTGCATTACACAGAATATCAAATGAATATCATGGTAAATATCAGGTCTGTTTACATTATTTTAAATTTTATTGTACTTTTATATTAATTGGTAAATTTGAAAATTAGGACAAGTCACTGTTATTTGCTTGGGGCCTTTGACAAATATAGCTCTCACAATGAAAATGTACCCACAATTTGCTGATTCTGTAGATAAATTTTTAGTTATGGGTGGAAATAATACAGGTAATTGAATTTAAAATATCAATTATTAGAAACATAATATTCTTTTAATAACTGCAATATCTACTCATTTTTTAGCTGTTGGAAATACCACTTCTCAAGCAGAATTTAATTTTTATGCTGATCCAGAAAGTGTTCATATTGTACTGAGCAATGTAAAAAAAAATTTATATCTTCTACCTTGGGAAACATGTATGAGATCAACAATCACTCATGTAAGTTTATTTGCGATAAATTGATAATTTACCATACTACAATAACAATATATTTACTTCTATGATTGCATGTTGAATCTTAGGAATGGAGAAAAACTGTTGTTGGAAAAATCAACAATCCTGTAAATAATTTTTTGAGTACAATCGATGATGCAATTTATGATCAAGACAAGACAATTAAAGTGCCTTTCTACAGGCCTTGTGATGCTTTTGTGAGTGCATTTTTCCTTAGACCAGACATTGCCAAAAGTATAAAAATGTATCATATTGACATTGAGCTCAATGGTAAAAGAACTAGGGGACAAGTAGTAATTGATCATTTAATGATGAATGAACCAAATGCTTATATCATTGAAGAGATCAATTATGAACTTTTTAAAGATTTAATGATTTTCACTGCTGATCCTAATACAGAAAAAAGTAGAGAACTTTTAAATTGGTAAATTATTTATTATAAAAAAAACAAACTGGCAATTGATATTTTTCCTAAATTTTTAACAATCAAAATTATTTAGGAATGTAAAATAATACTTTTTAACACATTTTTTTACAGCAGTTGTTAACTAGTATAATCAAATAAGTAACATCAATAAAATCTATAAAAATTATCATATGTAAAGATCTTTTAATTACATTATTTTATACCGCACTGAATGAAGAAAATAATTATGATGTCTCTTTTGTTTGTGATTCCTGTGCTGCCTGAAATTGACACCTGGCTTGCCTACTTGTTTCGAGCAGCTCTTTTAGCTCAACGTAAAGATTGTCATTTTTGGATTCTATGGAATCTAGGGCTGCAGCGAGTTGATCTAACTGTGCATTAAGTACTTCAAATTCTAAAACAAATAGTGAAGTATTTAATTTTATCCAGTTGTTTGAACAAACGTCATCGAAAACTTCAAAAAATCAACGTTATAAATTATATATTATTTTATTTACCGGGTTCTTCTACATCAACGTCATCCACCACCTCCTCCTCCATTGCCTCTGGATCGTCGGGAATATTATTCACGTCGTTATTTGTTGGATTTTGCTCAACGTTATCGTTTGGCTGCACAACCATGTTTTTGCGTTGATTTGTTTATGTGTCTTGATCAATGTTTCGCGTCAAACTGTAGTGAGCATAGCGAGCTTGATCAGCTGACAGCAAGTTTTTTGCACGTGACATCCATTAGACACGAAACTATACCTATATATCTAAGACAGCAAGGAAAATTATCAGATAACATAGCGCGTGCTTCGACGATAAATGAGAACGAGGCTTAAACTTTGAGCGGTACTTTTTAAATTCACAGGGATCGATTAATTTCTTGGAATTTTTCAACAGCGCGAACGAAGAACTTGATCGAACGTTTGTTCTTTATTTTTTAGTTGCGAACGACAAGGTGTGAAGTTAACAATAACATAAGTTTGCTAATCAATTACCACGGCTTGAAAAATGTACCGATCGTACTTATTTTTGTGTTTATTATTTACCATTCGAGATAAACTGGATCAAATTGTCTTCGTTAGGGAAATTAACACATGAATTGAATGAACGAAATGTGTTATCTCTAATCGTATTCATATCCGTACCTTCAGTACTTTGATCAATTACGTTGGTGATCGATAATAGGTTTTAGTGTTTTCTAAATTTCATGTGATGCACCAAAGTTCACGAAAGGTGAGTGATAAACTTTTAGAGTGAAAAAAATTCAACTTAATTTTCAATATATTTAAAAAAATAAACATCATCGTTTTAGTTGATACGCTTTTTCAACGAATTTATTTACATTCGAGGTTAGGTTGTATTTTCTGTTATTATGTACGTTCAGCTTTCAGTAATGCCGTAATTATGCAATAATCGACACAAGATTATCGATTTGTAAAAAAAAACGTATAATACATTAGCAAATGCAAATTCTTTTTCGGTCATCCGATGACTCTTCAGTTTTCATCCCGTATTAAAGCGGACTGAAATGCGCTTGTGTGGCTATTCCAATCAGCAATGCGCCATGCTCGCATGTCTTAGTTTTGCTTCGAGAAAAAACGGGGTCATGATTATTATTCGCCCGTACAAATCACCGCTTAGCAATTCTCACATTGGAAATAATGCCGTACAGGCGAAAGTTTCTCTTCAAGATGTGCCAGCCAGACACGAAAGTTGCACTTTTTAGTTTCTAAATGTGTACGCCTACGGCCACATTGGCTAGATCGAGTGCGATCTGTTTTTTCTTTTGCTTTTTGAGATTTCAATGTGCTCAAACCGGCGCTGTGTAACACGGAAACTGATAAGATACTTGCACACGATTGTTATTTTCGGAACATCATTTGATTACATGTCTTGATTGTGATTAGGTCGTAATTCAAAGATAAATTGACCTTTCAAATTCAGTATACATTAACGAAATGCTTATAACATTGATGCCAAATATTGTTTCCAAAAGTTCCTTTTTTTAAAGTCTGTGATTTTATTCAACGAAAGATTGTTTTAATTAAGTTTGGTTCTGCTTATTTCTGAAAACCTTAATTTTAGTCATCATTTTGAATATTCCAAAATTCAAGGTAAATGATCATGAAAATTCCATAATTTAAAGAGTACTTATTTTTCTGGACATACTCCATTAATTCTGCTATTCTTGTAAAGATTGGTATCAAATTAAACTATAATTGTTCATTTACAGTACCATGAGTTCCTTACCACAATCAAGTTTGATAGCCGCAGCAGTTGGTGCAACAATTGGAGTGATAACTGTAGCTGCAGCTATGGTTTATAATAAAATATTAGAACGTCAACAGCACTCGAGCATGAATAGAAATATTGATAAAGTCAATCGTAAGGTTGCAGAATTGCAGTCTGAATTAGAAGAACTAAGGTAACATTTTTAAAAATATTAATAACAAAACACTTTTCAGAATCATATATTCATTCTACTTTTTTCAGAGCACAACAAATTCTTTTGCAACAGAAAAATAGAAAAAAAAGAATAGCCAAAAGACAAATTTATACTGAAGAAAATACACTGTCAGAAACTGATAATGTTGACATAGATACATTTTCTTATACAACTGGTACAGATTTTGGAGATGATGAATTTTTCGATTGTTCGGATGATGAAATTGATCCTTTGGAAGCTGATAATGGGTATATATTTAGTGTTACTGAGAATGTTGTTTGTACCTCTGTTGAATTTGAATTGCTTTTTAGATACAATTATTTTTAATTTTTAATCATTTGCTAGCTGTAACTTTTAATGTCTTTGCTTGTTATATTGTAAGATTTTGTAGCAATTCAATGATATCAGAGAACCATGCAAACAATTTCTAGTGTAAAAAGGCAGATATTATATGTTTAGTGCCGTAGGACTACCAATGGAACAAGCGAAGACCCAGAATTGCTAGAACTTGACAAAGAAAACGAGGACCCAGATTCGCATGAAGTTTTATATATTAAACTAAAAAATTTATTAACTGAAAATTCAAATGATGTGGAAATTGTTTGGAGATTCGCAAGGGCTTGTTATAATATGTATAATGCACAAAAAGATAATCCAGAAAAGGCTAAAGCCTACTTATTTGAAGGTAGCATTTTGTTTAACTCAATGGAGTTCTTGAATCCTTACTTTAAGCAAATAATATCTTTCCTTCAATTTTTAGGCTGTGAAGCATGCGAAAAAGTTATACACATTTGCCACGCTAAATTATACAAATGGTATGCCATTATGATTGGTTTGAAATGTACATTTTTGCCAACAAGAGAAAAAATTGAGGCTGGATATCAGTATCAAGACTATGTGCTAAAAGCTCTTGAATTAGATCCCAATGATTGTTATTTGCACCATTTATTAGGCAGATTTAAATATGAATTATCAGGCTTAAGTTGGATTGAGAGAAAAGTAAGTTGAATTTGTAATAAATGTATGTTTCGAATTATTCTACATCATTTCTGAATTTAACAGGTAGCAGCCACTTTATTTTCTGAGGTTCCAAGCGCTACTTTTGAAGATGCAATTCCACACTTTGAAACTGCAGATAAATTAGGGGAAAAGCATCACTTTGAAAATTCATTGTTACTTAGTAAATGTTATATTGCCATGGGAAAACATTCTGAAGCTATACCATGGT
This sequence comes from Trichogramma evanescens, assembly GCA_902732785.1. Taxonomy (NCBI): domain Eukaryota; kingdom Metazoa; phylum Arthropoda; class Insecta; order Hymenoptera; family Trichogrammatidae; genus Trichogramma; species Trichogramma evanescens. Next base: position 39,602 of record CACVKI010144489.1, read on the forward strand.
TAAAAAAAATAAGTAAATGTCCTGACAGCAATACAGATGAAGAAACTCAATATCAAATTGAAGCAAATAAACTTTTGGAGAAATATTCCGAATATTGTACATAGACAGGGTGCATTTTATCATTCCATGTTATGTGTGAATAAGTGTTATTCATTTGTAACAGTAGTTAAACGTGAATGTAAAATAGGAGTATATAAAACAATACGTGGTGATAGTAAATGATAAACTTGTGAAGTGTCTGAATTGTGTACATACGATTGATCATGAAAACTTTTTCAAAATTTCTCATTGTTTAGTATAAAAGAAGTGTCATCAAAGAGTATAAATGTATTGCATCAACAAATTGTTCATGGATAAAATTTTTGTCGTCAATTTTTTCGAAAATTCTTGAATTGGATCTAAAAATATAAATTTCATTGGTTCTTAGGCAGGAATTTTATGAATTACTTCGAGCTCAATGAAATTGAGAGTTTTATATGATTTGATTTAAGTATAAATTCATGTGGTACGAGTACTTTTTAAAAAAATGCAAAATGCTTTAATTACTTTACACATTGTAAACCTATTTTATGTTACATGACTTCTTTACTATATTCAAGAAAATATTAGTGAATTTTGTACAATACTTTCGGTTGCATGATTGTTTAAAAAAGATCGATTGAATTTAAATGGTGTTGGAAAAACAGATTTTTTGTTGACATCGATAGATGAAATGTGCTTTGGAAAATATACTTTTTAGGGATACGTTTTGTTAGGTAGAAAAGTACTAAAAAAAATCTGTATAAAATCTCATGTAATTTGTTCATCTTACAATGGCTTGTCAAGCCCCGTGAAGTTTTTCAAGACGTGTAGTTACATAAATTTATTGTTATTGAAAGATACCTTCTAGGGTCGTAATTTTTTATAATTCGACTAAATATCATTGATAAAATGAAAAAGTTTAATAAAAATTAGTTTTAACGTAACGCATAAATTATTATTAATTTTGTCTCCCCAACAATCAACGCCATTTTTTTGATAATTTTTACTTCAAGCAGAAGAACGAAGTGGAAATTAACTATCAATGAGTAATATATCGAATGAAAAGCACTGGAATTGTGTTTCAAGTGATAAAATTGAACGGATAGGCGACGATAAAGGTAGAGCTCGAACAATGCTCGAGCATCGATCAGATGCACGGATTCGAAAGTCGCGAGATCGTAAAAATCGACGAACCGATTGCATTAGATCGGTTGCGAACGTTTTATACGAGATCGATCGTAACATGACAGGATCGAGCCGCGAGCATAAGCCGATCGAAATTGGCATATACTTCAATAGACGCGCTGATATCGTTGCCGCATATATAATGGGCGCGCAAACCGGATCAATATATAATGGTCCAATAGCCGGCGCAGATGTAGGGATGATGATATTATACGTAGTACAGAGAGACGCCGAGTAGCTGCAGCTGCCAAAGTCGACTGGCCCGTTGTTATAGAAAAGGGAGGGAAGCAGCAGCCCCCGCGCGTATCTCGCCTATATTTGTTATTATTATGCTAGTTGCGCGCAGCATCCAATGGTGCGCTGCACGTGCTATGCCACTACCACCAGCAGCAGCACAGCAGCGTCTTACAACGCTGTATATAGCTGCGCCTCCACACCCCGCCTTTTACGTTACTACTATATATATAGCTACCCACCCCTATATATATAATGTGTGTGGTACGCGAGGGCGGAAGCATGCGCGCGTGTATATAGGAGAGCCAGTGGTCGCGCGCGCCTATGTCCGTTATAAGTATATGTATATGTACAGATACACGTACACGACTCGTGGGCTAGAGCATCGTAGCTCCGAATGCGCGAGCCCAACCAGCAGCAGCAGTTGTGCAGTAGTACATCGAGCCCCGAGATACAATAGAGAGAAAGAGAGAGAGAGAGAGAGAGAGAAGAGAGAAGCCCCTGGCATAATGTCAGAGGGAAGCCAGGTGGTGGTGCGTGGAGAACCTAAAACTCGCGATTCCGCTGCTGCTGCTCGTGCCAATGTCTCGCTCGAGTCTCGCTGCTTGATGTAATTATTAACAAAGTAGCTTGTGTGCAGTGTTGTGCGCGCGATATTTTTTTTCCCAATAAAGCCGAGAGAAAAATTCGCTGCACCGGAGTTGCCGTGCTCCTGCCGTAATTAAAGCTTATAAAGCGGCGATGGGCGATCAACTGGATGGATTGACGGTGCGACGACAACAACAACCCCTGCTGCATCGTCGTCGTTGTCAAAGCAGCTCGTCGACGCGTCCAATTCAACGTAAATAATCCAGAAGCGGTAGGTTGATCATTTTTCCTTTTTCGTTATCATTGAACGTTGATATTTGATACACGCGTACCGTATTTGTTATTAAATCTCGCGTTGCAGAGTTCAGGTCGTTCTGTTTAGTTAACGAAACGCACCAGTATATATGCTCTATATATAGATATAGAATGTACAAACGAAAATAGGAGAGCTACTGTACGCGTATAGATGCTTCGACCACAGCGCGGGGGTACTTTAACATACGTCCCACGGCGATTTGGCAGCTGCTCTCCTATTTTATTTCATTTATTTATTTTTTTTTTTCGAGAATCACAAGCGGAAATTACACAGTCCCGCGACGCGTTGCGTTGGCGTCATCGTTTCGCGCGCGCGCGGCCCAATGTCGAGAGAGAGAGAGAGAGAGAGAAATTCGAGGCTACTCAGGCCTCGTGGATATTACCACATATATAGGTATACAGGGTAGGGATGGATAGGGGTGTAATCTGCCCTTGCGACAAACAGCAGTCAGCGTTCGTCGCGACGAAAAAAGGCGCGCGCGCGCGCGCTCGAGGCCGCGCAGTGTAGAGCTCGTTTGATTTCTTTTCTAGATAGACGAACGACTCGGTTTCGCTGCGCCTTATTTTGTCAATTAATACAAACTCCTATGTATATTTTTATATTCGAAATTTTATCGTAGTGTAAATTCGACTTAAAAAAAAAAAAGAACGATCGTAGAACTTTTAATAAAAAAAGGGGTGAATTACCAAGTGTCTGGGAAAAAAGGCGATCGGTACACGATGAAAAGTAAGAGTAGCCGCGATCGCCGCGAAAGTAACGAGGATTAAGCACGATCGTGTAAGCTCGAGCAAATGTGTAGAGGCGCGCGTGCAAAGAGTCAATAACGTTGTCTACCGCGTCCGCGAAATATATAATGCAGGCGAGATGCACTGGTATGCGCGGCCTACAAATCCTTATATATTATACATGTAACAATACAGTTACGTACGGATTACGTATACGGTTTCTTATGTACTTACCGATTTGAATAAATCGGTTATCATTACGTACGGATATCGGTATGGGTAGAGAGCTAGGCTTAACGAGCCACGCAACATGCCATATATATATGCGCAATTTCAATCGTCCGATCCGACCGATTCGTTACATGTATCTTATTCACATGCAGCACGAGACGACGACGACGAGACACGATGGCCGGATCGACGCTGGTCCGCTGCACGCGCGGCATCGTGTACGCGAGCATGTGGTACGCCAGCATCATCGCGGGCTTCCTGTTTCTCGCCTGCCCCTTCCTCTGGGTGCTGCTCGTGTCGCCGCCCCTGTTCCGCCGCTGCGCCGAGCTCCTCTTCTCCTGCTGGGAGATGTACCCGAGCTGCCTGATGGAGCTCCTGGGCCCCAAGATCCTGATGACGGGCGAGCACATCGACCCGCGCGACTCCGCGCTCCTCGTGATGAACCATCGCACCCGGGTCGACTGGAACTTCCTCTGGGGCGCCATGTATCAGGCCTGCCAGCCCCGCATCGCCGCGCACAAGCTCAAGTTCGTCCTCAAGGATCCTGTCAAGCACGTGCCCGGCCCCGGCTGGATGATGCAGATCAACAACTTTCTCTACATCAAGCGGCGCTGGGACGAGGACCAGCAGCGACTGGCCCGCTCGCTCGACTATCTCCTCGCCCAGAAACTGGCCGTGCAGCTGCTCATCTTCCCCGAGGGCACCGACTTCACCCCGAGCAGCAGGCAGCGCTCGGACCTGTACGCCGCCCAGCACGGCCTGCCCGAGTACCGACAGCTGCTCCACCCCAAGACGACGGGCTTCACCTACGTGGTGATGCATCAGCAGCAGGCCGGACGCCTGGACGCCGTCTACGATCTCACCATCGCCTATCCCGATCACGTTCCTCAGGTAGTACGACGACACTTTTTTTGCTCGATTATTATTCGATTCTCTTGCGTGCTTTCTCTTGCAGTGCGAGGTGGATCTGTTGCGAGGCAAAATGCCCGACGAGGTGCACTTTCACGTGCGTCGCATAGCCAAGCAGGACGTGCCCAAGGACGAGGAGAGTCTCAGGAGGTGGCTCGAGGACCGATGGCAGATCAAGGAGAGGCAGCTCGAGCTCTTTCACAAGAACAAGAGCTTCGTCGGCAGCTACGTCTGGCCAAAGTCGGCGCGACTGCCCTTGATCCTTACCTTCGTCTTCTGGACCTCCTTGTCGAGTGAGTGCAAGAGCACGAATCTATACTTTTATCTTTCGCCACTCGACGTCGATGATCAACGATTCTTTCTTTTGCTTTTTCCAGCTCTCATGATGATCTTGCTCGTTACCTCGCCCCTGTTCCAGCTCTGGACGATCGCCAATTTCGTTCTGTTCGTGCTCATTTCTGCCTACACCGAGGGTTTCAATCAGCTCGAAATAAGCTGGTACTGGAAGTGGAAGGGTTTTTTAAGCAAGTGCACGGGCTCGTCGAAACGCAAGTAATTTTCACAATTACTGCGCGTTGATATAAGTAATAAGTGTGAGTGCGTTACAAAAAATAAATGAATAAATAAGCGTGGCTATTCTCGTACACGGAACTGTGATAATAAAATCATGTTTGTGTCATTGTGATGAAAAATTCAACGATGCTCTATCTACGCTTATTATACCGAGTGAGTATGTACATGGCGGAATCGTGTACTCGTATCGCGACTAATTTCCAACAAAAATAAAACAAATATTATCGTAGAGCATTAATTGGGAATTAAAAGCTTTTGCTTTTGGTCGGATTTTCTATAAAACGATTTGATCGACGTCGTTGAAGAGAGTATTTAAAGAGGAGACACCTAAACGTTAGATACGAGATCTATTTTTTTACCATTACCAAGATATTTTTGATATTTTTCAAAAGAGATTTTTTTTGGACTTTCGTTCGTACCTGAGAATGTAATTTAAATTTTACACCGAGGAAAAAATTGTGAATACACAAACGACTAACTAATCGATAAAATGCGAACTTGCTGTAACTATCATTGCCACACTTTTGAGCTATTCGAACCAAATGGGTACTTTATACAACAGGGTCAAGAAACACGCTAGTATATATTTTTCTCCGTGTAATGAAATATTTTTATTCCATTTCAATTATTTGGAACAAAATGCGTTTTCTAAGCTACTACGTTTCAAAATTGAAATTAATATTAATATACGATGAAAAACTTGTAAACTCGTTACTTGTGTAAAACCTACTACATATTCTAAAATTAAAAATGTCTGCCACGATTAAAGTTAAATTGAACCTTCGATGGTTCGTTCAAACGTTTCCTATATACTTCTACGTTCGAAAATCAGTACAAACACTTTTCTGACTATCGACTAAAAATTACTTAATGCAAAATTAGCGATGTAATAAAATCTAGACTATAAGTAGAAAATTTTCAAAGTAAAACACATGTTTTATGAATCAGAATGTATTCATAAACGAGTCATCCTTTGAATCAGTATTGCTATTGTGCGTAAACGAATGAGGCTATCCTTGTAAATTGATTTTTCAGATTATACATTTACGTTGATTTTTATTGACTTATACAATTAATGTTCTCAGCAAAAAAAAGGAGTCCGTAAGCGATAAACATGTTCAGAGTATGAATACAAAACTATTTTTTAAATTATTCAAGTTTCCTCCGTGAAAAAAGAAAAAGCACGAGTATTTTTTTAATAAAAAAAAATGTCGACTCGTGTACAAACTGTAATGTTCCAATAGTTTTGCCACACCTTGTATAACGAGAAGGTGAATTCGTGTGCCAAAGAAATGAGAGACCTTAGCTGGTAATCGATATTCGATCCTAAGGTATTTATTGTACATAAAATACATGACAATTAATGTAGTTGCAGATGTCAAAAGGAAAAAAAAGTATGCAGTACGCATAGGTATGATTTACGGCGTCGAGCAATTGAATTCATTATAAAAACTCGTCATTTCATTATTTGCTACGTTGCATCTTGAATGATATTCTAATGGCGGGTTATAAACCTGCGAGTAAATGTATTGTTCTTGGAATTAGTCAAATTGGAATGCAAACGTAGATGGATATTAAAAATAATGATCGAAAATAAATTCAGCAAAGAGACGAAGGACATTTTGAAAAAAGTTACCTGTATAAACAATCTACCAAATAATAAGAGTTAATAAGTCGAGCTAGGAAGTAACGCTCAGAGAAAAAATTTCATTTTTTTCGTGAGCGAGCCAAAAATTCACGATAAACAAATATATATAAATGACTAAATTATACTGTCTAAGACAAAATATGTGAATAGAAACGAAGGAATTTATTATAATTCGAATGGACGCAAGTCGAGTACTTCAGTAAAGACCAATAAAAGTGGAAAATTCAGTGTTGATTTGTCTATGTTGATTTTTATTCCTGAAAAAATTCAAAGGTCACACGATCGACCGCAGACGTCTCGTTGGTAAGCATCATTGTCAACTTATCGACTAATTTGAATGTCAAAAAAAAAAAAAAAAAATACATGCTTATCAGCCAAACGTTAGAGAAGAGTCGAGCGAACGCGTCGAGTTGGCTTTATACTTAGTGCGTCGCATGGCAAATTGAATACGCGTATCATTTTCGTTGGAAAATCAAATGTGTCCTTGGCAAAATGAAATAGCGCATTGATCATCGAGGAAAAATGTTTGCAGCAGACTATGAAACGGTGCACGACGACGACACTGTGGTGGCTGAAAAAAATTGGCTGCGATTGCGGCAAAGGATCAAAGCCGCGCTCTACACCTCGTTGACGTACCTCAGCACGCTCTCGGCGTTCGCGTTCGTCGCTTGTCCCCTTTTTTGGACGCTTCTCGTTTATCCGCCTCTGTATCATCGAATCATCGAGTGGATCGTCTCTTACTGGGAATTGTATCCCGTTGTCAGTGAGAAAAGCAAAAATTCGTAAAGATAGTCGCGTCTAAATCGTTCTCTGTATGTGCAAATCAGGCGCTAATGGGCATTTTCGGACCGAAAGTCTTGGTTTCGGGCGATCGCATAGTAGCGACGGAGCCGGCGATCCTGATCATGAACCATCGCACCGAGGTCGACTGGAACTTTTGGTGGTGCGGCATGTATCGGGCCTGCTTGCCAAGAGTCGCCGTTCACAGGCTGAAATTCATCCTCAAAGACCCATTGAAACACATACCAGGACCAGGTCGGTATTATCCTCTTTCCAATTCGAATACGAGATTGCCGCACGCACGCAATTTTCACAGGCTGGTTGATGCAACTGGACAATTTCGTGTTCGTCAAGCGCAACTGGCAGGAGGACAGGAGGAGCTTGGCGCGCTCGCTCAGCCACTTGTCCGAGCGTAGTCCCGCCTGTCAGCTGTTGCTCTTCCCGGAGGGCACCTCGTACCACTCGAGCACCAAGCGATCGTCGGACGCCTACGCGGCCAAAATGGGCCTGCCGATCTATCGACACGTTCTGCATCCCCGCACGACGGGATTCGGCTTCGTAGCTCGGCATCGCTCGGAGCGCGCGAATCTGGACGCGGTTTACGATATCACCGTCGCCTATCCCGATCTCGTGCCGGAGGTTCGTTAACGACGCATTGATGTTCGTTTCGTCCTCGATCGGTGTATATAATAATAATAACGAGCGACACAAAAATTGATTTGCGAAGCTCGGCATGGAGTTTCTCAACGGGAAGCTGCCAAAAGTCATTCATTTCAACGTCGTGAGAATAGGCAAGGATCGATTGCCGACCAACGAAGAGGATCTGAAGACTTGGCTCGAAGAGAGATGGCGACTCAAGGAGCAGCAATTGGACAAGTTCGAAAAGTATAAAAAGTTCGATTCGGAGATTTGGCCGGAAGCGAAGGAGCCGCGGACTCCCCTCGTGGCGGCCTTGATCTTTTGGACCCTCTGCTCGAGTGAGTCGCTTGGAGGAAAATTTATTCTTGTTATTTCACACGTTTTTTTTTATCGATACAGCTTTACTCGTGACACTGCTCGCGACATCTTTTTACTTCCGCCTGTGGCTGCTCGGCTGGTCGATCTTGTGCTTTTCCGCCTCTTACTGGACGAGCGGCTTGGATCGTTTGCAAATACAGTGGGACTCTGCGTGGACGTCTTTCGTAACGAGAAACATGAGACGCCACCACCGTGGATAATCAATTTTTTGCCTTTGTTAAATGTAACGATTTTTTTAAATGAGATACAGTGTCAATAAAGTCAATAATTATATGCATTAGTGAAACCTCTCGCAGTTAAAAATTGAAATACAAATTCGAAGGCGACTCGCTTATCAGCTCTTCGGCAAAAAAAGACCTTGAATTATCGAACGCTCAAACTAGTTGAAATAGAAGCAGCAGCGGTATCGGCCCCGCGCGGCCGGCCTCGGATATAACCGATGACAACTCGTCGCTAATTGACCAGCTGCGAGGCGGCTCTTGTCATCGCTCGTAGTTGGGTAGTTTCTTGATATTTTGCCATATTTCGCACGTGTTGAAAAAAGAAGAAAGAAAAAGAAAATGATTTTTTCCGTAAAAAACGCCGTCGAGCCGCTGCTTCGATTCCTGCGAGTTCAGCTGTACATCGTCGCCTGGTCGATCAGCTGGGTTCCGGTCATCCTGATCTTCCTGTTTCCTACGATCGGAGCGATACTCCTGTCGCCGGCGTTCTGTCAAAAGTATCGCGATGAGTTCGCGTCGTTTTTGGAGAAGCACAACACGGTATATCGATTATATTTATCAAAAAACAAAAAAAAAAAAAAAACAAAAAAAAAATTGACCTATGTCTCTGAAAATTGGCGATAAATTGACGCAGAAACTCTTGGAGTTATTCGGCACGAGGTTCGTCGTGTACGGCGATCCGATCAGACGCACCGATTCGGCCCTACTGATTTCCAATCACAGGACGTTGGTCGATTGGAATATCTGCTCGGCGGCGACCCATCAGCTCTATATGCCTCTGTCCTACGCCAACAATCTCAGGATCGTCGCGAAAGATCAAGTGAGACGCGTGCCTCTCTTGGGTATAAACGCACACACACCTCGGCTTTTGCCATTTTACATGATATATATTTCAAGAATCTCTCGTCTCACGACGATCATCTCGTTGCCCTAAAGGTGCGCTCGGACAAATCAGGGGGGCAATTTATCTCAAGCGCAACTGGCAGCTCGACAAGGACACGTTCGTCGAGTACCTGGACTATCATCGGGAGATCGGCAAGAAGGTGCAGATACTGTTCTTCCCCGAGGGCACGGACTTCACGGAGAAGAACAGGCGCAACTCGGACAGGTACGCCTCGGAGCGCGGACTGCCGCTCTATCGGCACGTGATCCATCCGAGGACCACCGGCTTCGCCAACGTCACGCTCTACTGGCAGCAGATCGATTGCCTCGACGCCATCTACGACCTGACCTTCGCTTATCCCGACCTCGAGCCGAACGTGAGTGGGCCGCGAATCGCGTTGAGTTTATTTTTTTACTTTGATCGAGACTCGCTATTTACGCGCAGCCATTCAAGAAATTTCTCTGCGGACATCTGCCCTACGAGATACACGTGTACGTGCGGAGATTCGACAAGGACGATCTGCCGCGCGACGAGATCGGCCTGAAGCATTGGCTCCAGCAGAGGTGGAAGATCAAGGAGGAGTCGCTGACGCGATTCCACGAGGACAAACGCTTCGACTGTCCACGCAGGAGCGATGCCGACGGGACGCCTCTGACACTGGCTTTTCTCCTTTGGTCGTTCTCGTGCTGTCGGTATTTTCGTCAATACATACTTCATCTTCTCGCGTTCGGATATTCTTGACGATTTTATTTCTATTTTTCAGTTGTCGTATTGATGCTACTGACAAAGTCGCTGCTTTTTCAAATCTACGCTGTTTTCCTCTTCGTCTTCCTGGAGATCGTGTCTTTTACTGTCGGTTTGGATAGGATCGAAGTGAACTGGTATTGGAGACGGAAATCAATTTTGTCAAAATTACAGTCGAATAAGAACAAACGAGCTGCATGAACTTAATTTTGCAATTATCATCTACAAGATTACCATTGCTGGAAAGAAATTTTATTTATAGTTTTGTGTGAAAACACGATTTTTTTACTACGCGTTCTTTTTTGAATAAAATGAATTTTCTTTTTTTCAAGGCGAATTTCTTTCGGAACACGATAAGTGTGAATTTATAAGACGAAATAATTGTTTAAAACACTACACGTCAATATCCTGCAAATGTGGAACTCGTAGAAATAGCTTTTTAACTGTGTGGATAAAGTAAATTATGCAATTAAATGTAGTAACAAAGAAAATAATTTGAAATTTTTTTATTAAAAAATTTTTCTTGTAAAAATTCCCCATGGCACGAGTTTGGAGATTGTACCAGTAAAAATTTATAAAAAAATTGAATAATACTATTCAATAAATACTTGTGTTTTAACATGGTAAATTATATATACTATATTATATATCTCATTGGTCGCGAGTAAATATATACAAAATTCAAACATTATTTAATCATGTCTAGATTAATTATGATACAACTTATACAACAATACGTACACAAAATACGGTTTACAATACATAAGACTACACCGTATTATTAACATAGAAGCGGACAACACAAGCTCACGTTTCTCCAATTTTATGGGTAGGTGATCACCTACCCACATTTACGTCGTCATCCTCTACGTCCAATCCAATATCACGTTCATTTTCTTGATCGGCGTGAACACCGCTATCACTTGATACCGATGACATTTCATCCGAGGTTGACGTCGTCGTCGAGCTTTCATTAGGATCGGCCAATAACCAACATTTTCCAACTGTAGGGTACTCATTTTAAAGGTGTCGATTTGTACTTTAATTTTATGCAAATAAAAATATGGATTAAACAATTACAGCGAAGCTAGCGGGATTAAAAGTATCAAGTTTTATCATTTTTCCCCTTTGTTATTAGTTTATAAGTCGACATCGAATCCTTGGCAAAAGAAAATTGCACATAATTATGTATGAGTAAATTGTAAATTTGTTCTAGTTTTTAAATATTATTCATTTTTTCAAATATCTTTATTTAAACTAGAGTTATTGCATTTTTAAGAAATCATTCCATTCGCTCGGTAACCGAGAATGAACCGCATAACCTACGCATGCGCTATAATCAAGCGTGAATGTAAAAATGAATTAAAACCACGGTGTAACTGCGATCAAAATAATCGAAAATCGCAACTCCTGTATTAGGAGAACATGAATCGCTCGGAAAGTTTATGTGGATTGGACGAGTGCGGTCAACTTGATAATTTCGATTTGCGATCCAACAATTTGAAAAACCTCGGTATCTTCTAACTTGGCAAATAATCGGGCCACTGTGCAGGCACCCTAACATAATTTCCATCGAAACAGCTCTCTAGCACTTTTTCCTTGGATTTAATTTTTTTTGGCTTCAATTTCACTGAGAATCGGACGTATAATTATATTAATATCTAAATGAGCAAAGCCATGTCAAACATGATATAAATGAAGTTAAAACTATGTTCTACTCTTAAAGTCCTCATGGATCCTCATGGATTCTAATTGGTCCTCATGGATCTATCATTTTTCAAATTTTACTCTGCTTTCCTGCATGGGGTGAATATGAAAATATTGTTGAAGCATGATTTTTGATGAAATATTTAATGAGAAATTTGTACTCAAAATTTATATTCATTACCTCAAAAGAATTGTTATATCGAATGGGCAAACTACTTAACTTTTGATAAATTTCGATAATTGTCAGACTAAGACACATTAAGACAGCTCTAAGGGACAAAAAAATTGCATGCATGATACAGGTCTATTTCGCAAAAAAAGAAAGCCCCAGAGATCGTGTTTATCATTATCTTAGCTTCGCCTATAGGCCGCTAATTACACGTACTCTGGGACTTTTCTATTTTTTGCGACCTAGGGCAGGATTGATATATGAGATTTGTAATACAAGATTTTTTTAAAACGGACATAAAAAGTGATTATTTCATATTATCTTGACAGTCTGAGTTTGTTGATGTAAAAATAGAACGTAATTGGCGTTCAAGCTGAAAATCGAACTAAGTTTGAATAAAGATTATAGTTTTCAAAGTGCAGAAACATATAATAACTATGAGAATAATCTAATTAATTCACTAATGAAACACAGAATAAAGTTCATGAAAAAAGTGTATTACAATGAGATCTATGTAACAAACTATTTGATAGAAAATATGACTTGAGGTGAGAATATGTCATAATCGCATGATTAATTGTGTAATAATTAATGAATCACAACATAAAATTGATGCAAAAAGGGTGGTACATCAATGTAACAAACTATTTAAAAACACCTGTAGCTCAAAGCAATATGTCACCTAAATTCGTGGGAGTAAAAAACAAGATGTGTTTTAATTGAGAAATAAAATAAAAGTAAAGTGTGATTAATTTTATGACACAAATTTTTTTCAGAACTTGATATTCGTTTAAAATATTACACGTCAATGTCTTGAAAGTCCAGTTACTTTGAATACTGGTTTTTCAGAGGAGTTGGATAAAGGTTTTTCAGGAACTGCTTGGATAAAGAAATTGATTTTAAATTTTTTTATTGAAAAATTTTATTTGTAAAGATCCACATGAGATGAGTTACTAATTCAACAAAATTTTAAAAATCATACAGGTATAAGCTTACAAAAGATCATTTTACTAAAATATTACATTACACATTTCATGAAAAAAATCATCATATTATAGTGCGTTAACTACAATAATACTATTCAATAAATAGTTTATTCTTGTATTTTTACATGGTAAATTATATATACTATTATATATCTCATTGTTCGCGAGTAAATATATACAAATTTTAGCATTTCTAAAGAATCGACAATCAGCAAAGTCATTTTTCATTAGTCAATTTTGGATTAGAGAAATAGAAGTCATTTTGAAAAAAAGAAATAGAAATTACATATTATAAATTAATATTGTTTATTTACTCACATCTTTAGACTTTCTTTCAATACAGAAATTTGAAAGGGTAGAGCGTGGGTGGATTGTCACGCACTTGTGGATCGGTTGCGAGTTGTATCGAGACTGACTCTAATTATTCATGTTCATTTTCAAGACTGCTTACACAAAGGCTCTACGTTGGTGGAGGAAGCTACCAGTGTTTTATAATTTGATCCGATTCGAACGCATATGTGCGATTAGTCATTCACTTCCAACCATCATTCTATTCTTTCGTTTCTTAACTTCAATTATTATTTAATAATTATACATTATAATAGTAATAATTACTGATATCTTCCATTTTATAAACAAATTGTACCATTCACTAACACTTTGTTGCATTGCGTCTCATTCGTAGAATCATTAAGAAGAAAGGATAAACTATTGGATAAATATATTACTTTATATAGTATTAATAATCTTCAAATTTACTCAATATTATATTATAACATAAAATATCGGCTAATTCATGGCGATATCACAATTTTATGGTGTTTAAAATCGTTTACTCGCTTCTACTGAAATGTTATATTTAAATTAATAAGAATTAATTCAAGCTACCTATGGGATGATGCATTTATACAATGAAAAAAATTGATAGAAAGAGTCTTTGTCCTAGAAAATGAGATTTCTCTTTATAAAAATATTTTTCTTTTGTACATTTCTTTCGTAAACGGATAAATTGGGCTTGGTAGTGGACTCGGTTTTAGTACTCCTGCTTTTGGTTTTTTATTACCATCAAATGGAATAGCAGGACTCAGCCTAAGTTGTCGAAAGTATTCGGAAGTATGTTGTTCTTTATTGTGCTCCAGCATTATTCTTACTCGTTTCTTTGCTGATGATGTCTAAAAAAGTTGTAAAATTAATTATTATAACTGTAAATTATTAAAACTGTAAATTTTTTGTAGCTAGAATTTTACTCACATCGAAAACTTTTGTATTTGGAGTAACTACTGGTGTAGTTACGGGTGTATTCAATTTGGACGATAGTGACTTTTTCACAGTAATTGGTGTTGTAGTAACTGAACCCATATCTTTACTTTTGTTTTTTCCTTTAAGCTTCTTGATTACAGAAACTACAGGTGTTGTCTCAGAGGTACTCAATTCAGCTGATGTTGAAAGAGAAGTTGAATCTTTTATATTTTTTGCTTGTTTTTTCAAAAGAGCTGGTTTTTTGGATTTTACACTCGAATTTAACTCATCTACATTTTTTGCTTCTTTTGTCAGAAGAACCTTTTTTTTTGATGATTTAGTTGAGTCTGACTCAAGCTCATTTTCTGCTTGGTTTTCCAAGAGAACTTGTTTTTTGGATACTTTACTTGAGTCTGTCTTAGGTTCATTTTTAGCTTCTTTTGGCAGAAGAACCTGTTTTTTTGATGATTTACCTGAGTCTGACTCAAGTTCATTTTCTGCTTGGTTTTCTAAAAGAACTTTTTTTTTGGATGCTTTACTCAAGTTTGACTTTAATTCCTTTTTTGCTTGTTTTTCCAAAAGAATCTGTTTTTTTGATGTTTTACTTGAATCTGACACAAGACCATTTTTGGCTTGTTTTTTCAACAATTTGGCTTGCTTCTTCAGCATTTTTTTTGATGTTTCACTTACGTCTAGCTCTTCAACTTGTTCTTGTTGCTGTTGTTTTGGTTGTTTTTGAGGTGGACTTGAGTCTAACTCAAGCTCCCTTTCTGCTTTCCTTTTTAAAGAAAGCTGTTTTTTATACGCTTTACTTGTGTCTGACTCAAGTTTATTTTTGAATTCTATAAGATCTTCGGCTGCTTTTTGAGTATCATATCTGGTTGTTTCAAGGGCAGGTACTTCTTTAATACCAATTGGCATATCTCCTTTGGTCAGTTTGGAGAAGCTATAAATGATTTCAGGTATAAATAAATATATGTAAAGTTTCGTAATTGATTTGAAAAAAAAAAAAGAAAAAAAGAGAATTATAAACTTACTCAGCTATCAATTTAGTAACTACTTTTCTTGTCTGCGTGGTGGAATCTTTGTGAAATTTATACTTTTCTAAAATTTTGACGATCCCAGCAGGATTAAATAAGATTTGTGGAATTTCCACATCTACTCGTCCAGCTCTAGGATCTAAGGGT
Source organism: Trichogramma evanescens (assembly GCA_902732785.1). Taxonomy (NCBI): domain Eukaryota; kingdom Metazoa; phylum Arthropoda; class Insecta; order Hymenoptera; family Trichogrammatidae; genus Trichogramma; species Trichogramma evanescens. The sequence continues at coordinate 54,965 of CACVKI010144489.1, forward strand.
TTTTCAACATTAGTTGAACAATCTTCATTTGTTTCATCATTTTGATTTTCATCATCTTGATCTTCATCATCTTGATTTTCATCATCAGAAACTTCAATTTTTTCCATATCATTAATATTTTTGCAAGGAAAACCAGCCTATTGAGATTATATTTTAGTCAATAAACTTAATTGTTGAAAATATCAAATGATCAAAATAAGTCATTTTACTTACATTCCTCCAAGCTTCAAATTTTTCACTGTAGTCTATTCCAACATCAGATTGGAAAATCAAATAACGGAAAATATTTTTTACAATATTATTCACTATTCTGCGATCCTTTGAACAAGCTAAATGAATCGTATAGGGTCTAATAAATTCTTTTACAATATTTTTCGGGATTTTTTCCTCTCCAATCTAAAATAAAAAAAGTTCAATGTAAAATAAAACATGAGAAATTTAAAAATTGAAAAAGAAATATGACTTTTGTAAAATGAGGTAGGTGTAGACTTACTTTGGCCAATTCTTCCATAAAGATATCAGTTATGTGCAAATTTAATCCTAAACTGGTTTTTGGATCCATCAATAATTCTTGGAAAATTTTGGCAATTGCAACAACACAGGGTTTATCCCAAGAATGTTTTTTACACAATACAAAAGTTTGCCTCACAATTCTTCTGACAAGCTAAAAAGAAATAAAAGTTATAAAAATTCACTATTAAATTAATAATACGATTGATAAATGTTATTGGGTAGAATAGATAGATTCGACATACCATTTGAAACTTGTCGATCCTGTAGTTATCTATTCCAAACCACTCTTTAGCAAGAGTTTTGAAAGCGCATCTTGTATAAAGCAGTGCGGTGTCAAACGACTCAAAACAGAATACAAGTTTGCTAATTGTTTCAGCTAGTTCCTCTTGTATCAACATTTTATCCGACATCCACATGCAGTAAAATAAGCCTTTCCATAATCTTAAAAAATCTTCTTCTGAAAATACTGTAACAAAAAAATTTATTTTACAGTGAGTTCTTCAAATTGTTGGAGCTCCTCAATCAACAATTTCATATTCCATTTAAAGATTTAGTTAACATACCACAAGAGCTTTGAGAGCGTAGAGTGAGCCATTTTTTGAGATTTTTTATCACTTTGTCTCTCACTTTCTTATCACTGTTCGCTAGTGAACGGACAAACTTTGCTTCGACCATAAATAAATTTTCGTTTTTAGGTGCTTGGGACACTTTGGGAGCTGGGTTTTTATTTTCCTTGACATGCGTGCCATTGTTCAAGGCTCTGGTTTTTTTCACTTTTTTTCCTTTGAAAGGACGCTTTTTCAGCTTCGCTGATTTTATTTGCACAACAGACATGATGAGAGAAGTTTCTGTATTTCTCGTAGCCAGAAAAAATCTCTTTTTCTTTTCTTTAGATGCCCCTGAGGTGCATGTGCTCTGAAAACTCTCGTCAGCGCGCTGCACGTGGCTCTACACTGGCCCGCGCGTCTCGCAAGTCGCAGTGGTCATCAACTGCTGCTGCCACCTCGAATATTGGCGGCAAGTTTAAAATTGTATTTTTCACCTCATAATTCTTGATACTGATCAATTTTTAGAAAGATACATTTTATTTAGAAATTATTGTAAATCTCTTAAACATTCAAAATTCTTATCTTAACATTTTTACGTGATCATTTTGTATCTGTAAGTTTTATAGTGCGACCATATAGATGAAAAATCATGTTAATTTTGATATTTATATTTTCCATGTTATGTCTCACTTTTTTAATGATTACGAATAAACAGGAAAAAAATAACATGAATTTTCAAAGATCACTGCACTGCAAAAAATAAAAATAAATAATTTTCATATAACTTTATGTAGATGATGTTGATGCGTTGTATAAGGTATGATTTTATACATAAATATTGACTACTTTAGTTGTGCTGTAAGGGCATTTCTGTTTAAGTAAGCTTGAAGTCATATTTGAAGGTCACACGAATTTCAATAAATTAATAGTTGAAAAAATTAATTTAGAATTTTGATACATAGCATAACTAATCAATTCATATCTGGTGCCTGAACACGGAAGTGATGCGCGTTGCCGCTGCGGTGGCGCGATCTGTGATCCGCCGCAAATTCCAAAATTTTACGCAGCGGCATGCAGCGGCACAGCTCTCGTCTTTTCCTGTTTGCTGCCGTCCGGTACTCAGTGAGTATCCACGTGCGAGTTCTCTTCTGAAGCTAAGGCCTAACCTCAGGCGACCTGCACGTTAAATTATTAAAAAATGTCGACCAAAGCCGAACTCGCTTGCGTTTACGCTTCCCTCATCCTCACCGACGACGATGTCGCCGTCACTGTAAGTACCTAAACATGTTTTATTCCGCAAAAATGTATTTCTTTTTGGCCATTGCACGAACTGCAAATTTCACCCATAATTTGATTTCCAGGGTGAGAAGATCCAAACTATCCTCAAGGCTGCCAGCGTAGACGTTGAGCCCTACTGGCCCGGTCTTTTCGCCAAGGCTGTAGAAGGTCTTAATGTCAAGGACCTGATCACCAACATTGGATCAGGAGTTGGAGCTGCCCCAGCTGGTGGTGCTGGTAAGTTTCTGTTCATATTTTTACTTTGACTCTGTTCCTCTGTTCATCCACCGACCTAGATTGCACCTTGCTAGAACGGTCAGCATTTGAGGAAAAATTAACGATTAAAATGCCTGCAAGAATGTACTAGGTTCATTCGAGGCATTTTATTCTACATTGTTTCAACTTTTTGGTCAAAATATTAGAATCTTGATAAAAATTGTAAAAATATCAATAAATTATCTAAAAATAGATAATTTGCAAAAGCTTCAAAAATGATACTCTTATAATATTTTGAAATTCATCTCTTACAATAACAAAATCCTTAATTTATAGCCCCAGCCGCCGCTGCCGCCACTGATGCTCCAGCAGCCAAAGAGGAGAAGAAGAAGGAAGAACCTGAAGAGGAATCCGATGATGACATGGGATTCGGTAAGATATTCAAAACTATTACATTTATTTGGTTTATTACTAGTTTCGATAAGCATAAAATGATTATTCAAGCGTGTTAGACTACTGAATATGTCGTGTAGCCAAATTTCTTAAATGACTTTCTGCATATGAATGTAATTTTTTTCAAACTTGATAGGCTTGTATACTAAAAAACCATTTGTGTTTGCGTTTCAGGTCTGTTTGACTAAACCATGGATCACGGAAGTACTGTTCGCACAGTATCTGATGATACAGGCTTTGGTAAGATATTTAAAACCAATGCATTTATTTGGTTTATTATTATTAATTTTAATGAGCATACAATGATTATTTATGCATGTATTAGCTACCGAAAAATGTTTTTGTGTAGACAAATTTTTAAATGAGTTGCTCCTTATAAATTAAATTTCTTTCAATCTCAATGAGTAAAACTGTACTAAATGATTCTTTTTATTTATGTTTCAGGTCTATTTGACTAAACCATGCATCATGGAAATACTGGAAAAACACAAAATAGGAAATAAATAATTTCTTAAAAAATATTATACATCTTATTTCTTTACAATTACCCTGATACCCTTTTTTAAAAACTAAAATATTTAATTTGACAAAATTTGATTCAAATTCAAATCTCACAATAATGTATAAACAAATAGTCGATTTTAGTTGAATATTTTTTTTTGTCAAAACAGTTTCTTGAGTAGCGAAATATTTAAAAGTTTTTATCAACTCATTAGATTAATTTTGAAGTAATTTCATAATATCTGTCCGATAGATACTTTTTTACAAGAAAAATCTATTTAATTTCTTTCGAATTATGAACCAAATTATTGAGTGAATTATCTTTTTGAATTGTTTCAATGATTTGCCTACGATTTTACCAAGGATGAAATAAATTTCAGTGATCATTTGAAAGCGTATTTGTGATGACGGTATGCTCGAGCCATGAAATCGAGCGGATTAACTTGTTCTTTGGTCTTGAGCTTGCGCGAAAGTCAGGTCAACGGTCAAAAAATCGAAGTAGTCCGATAAAATAAAGTACAAATCTGATTCACGAAACGATTCATAAATTTTCATTAAGATATTTAATTGGAAAAATAAAATGATAATAGTACTTGATATAAATAATAATGCTAGCATCAAACCGTTAAGTTTGAAAAGTCCTAGCCGATTCAAGCACGGCAGGCCACTTTGAAATATCGCGGATAGCTCGATTTTTCCGAGTCTCGAACACCCCTTACTTATATGTCATGAATCAATTCAAATGTTTTGACTCGTAATTTTAATTAATTATTCATGAGACTGATTTACAATACAGATGATTTTTGGGGAGCGCATATCATCAGACCGCATGTGTCAAGATTGCATCGGCCGTTTCATACTCAACTTTTAAAATAGGTTTCAGAGGGTTTATCTCACAAATTTTTACGTAATTTTAAAATGGTTTCTTTGACTTTCATTTTCAAGTCGAAAAAAAATTTGAATATTTAATAGAATAAGATATCAAAAAAGAGTTGGCCTCTAATTGAATTATAATTATCTGTATCGAACCGATCGATACAGATACGAGATCTGGTCTCATTTGTGTTGGCTACCTATCCTATCCTATAATTTAAATGACAAAAAAAAGTCAAGGATTTTTATCGAAATTGCCACGTTCGTATATCGATTATTGATATCGCCTATACATCATCAAGAGTTAAAAATTAATTAACTTTGATGACAGCTAGCGATGGATATAGATAAAGCTATATTGCAGACAGGCAGACAGGCAGCGATCGCTATAACGAGCCCTTTTTTCCTCTCCCCCTTCCATTTTTTCGTAGCCAAGTATATAAAGTATATAAACCCTGGCTGGCGATCGGTCGATGCTGTAAATCATTGGAAAGAAGACAGCGACGCGTTCGCAGTGCACACGAGCTGTTGTCCATCGGGCACGCTAATTGAGCCGCAGAGACATCCCGCGAGTCTTGTCTGATAAGACTGCTACATACACTGGTTGCGGAGATGTCGATCGTTGCTGGCGGACGACGACGACGTATTTTTTATTATTTGCGCCGCCGACTTCAGACTTGACACGTCGTCGTGCTTTCTGTTTATATAGTGTTTTGCGCCTCGGTTGCGAAATCTCGCGCTCGGCGCCTACGCACCAATCGAGACGTCGACTCGGCTAAAAAATTCGGAGTCGCGATTCGCGGGGCCTTTCCCAGCAGTGCGAATCGTGCGTGTGTGACTTGCAGCTTGCTTCGCGTATTTCGTTTAAAGTGCTACAGTGCTGCCTTGTAATATAACGTTTGGTTTTCGCAGTCCGTGCAAAAGTACACATCATCTGTGGAAAGGAGCGCACGACACGACACAAACGGCTGTCAATATCCATAACGCTTGACCCGATGACAGCGAGCTCTCAGGCCAAATCACCATCTGCGTGCAGCGTCTCCCGAAGAAATTGGCAGCAGCACGATGAAATTAGCCAGTGACGCGGATAGTCCTGGTCGTCGGCTTCGCGCCAGCAGCAGCAGCAACATGCGAGCTGCCCAGAGGACAAAGTCGCCCGGGACCTTGGCACTCTTCGCCGTTGGCCTGCTGTTGTTTGTCGACTGCTGCTTCCAGACCAGCGAGGCCAAGGTGTCCGATCAGCGACGATGCTACGACCCAGACTGCTCTGGTATGGCCTTTTGCACCCCTCGCACGTTTACACCTATATAATCGCTTTTCCGTGCGGTATACACACGACCAAGTGTAGCGTAGGCTGAGCTTGCTGCAGCCTTACTCGCGATGCTCCGAAGCCATTCATGTGCTTACTTGGTGTCCGATTACTTTGTTTAATGCACCAGGGACACGCTGCTGCTGCTGCTTACCTATGCTACGCTATTCTATTACTAATATTTTTCTTTCTTACGCATGCACATCTTAATCTGCAAATATTTTTACATTGCCATTGGATTATCTTTTTCATTGCTAAAGTCATGGTTTTTTCACTCTGCAGTTGCTGTTTCATATGGTAAAACAACTATTCCTTATCACTCCAAAGACCCTGATGTATTGAGTTTTCCTGCCAATGTGGAGGTCAAAGTTTTCAGTAAAGAAGCAGGCTCTAGACTTGATCTTTGGGGTGTTGAGGTGAGTGATCATGAAATCTATGAATTTTTCAAGAGCACCTATACTGTCCAGTGACGCTGATAAACAAATGCTTCTTTTATTCTCTATTTTAAATATTTTTTTATTTTTATTAGATAAATGGTAAGAGAGGCTATGCTCCATCAACGTTTATCCGTGAAACCAAAATCCTACATTCCACTTTGGATAAATTAGTGCCAATTGAAGAAAGTTATAATGTACAGTCCAAGGATAACACGAAACAAGCTGAGGAACAGATTGAGAATAATAATAACATTTTTAATACTCTTCAAGAGAGTCTCAACGAAGCAGAAATACCAAAGGATGAATTAAATGAAAATATTCAAATCAGTCAGGAAAATGACATTTCTAGTGATGAACATCTCATCGAAGAAAACAATGATCAAGCTCATGATTCTCAAGAGGTCAAGGAATCAACTAGTGATGAGAATGTGAAAATGGAAATATATCCTGATATCATCAAATCTACATTTTCTGCTTTTTCTGGATTATCTGGAATATTGAATGGTGATGATGATGAATCAGAAGAAGATGAGACAAAAGAAGATGAAACAAAAGAAGAATTCAAAGTAGAAAATGATACACAGAGTAAAGAGGCTGATCAAATCACATTGAACAATAATTCTGATCTTAGTGTTGATACTACTACTGAATTAGAGAATGTATTAGATAAAAATTCTGATGAACCAGTGCCTCCAGAAAGCTTAACATCTGAAACACCAATTGAAACTATTGAAGAGGCTGATTTAAAAAACACTTTTGAAAAAGTCGCAGAACTTATTAAACCAAAGGAAAGTGCAGAAGAGAACCCAACATATATTTCTGAAGAAGTATTTGAACAGAAAAACATTGATGATGCAAATGATGAGTTTAATAGTTCAGAAATTATTGAAGAAGACAAGAATTTAAATTTTTCTATTGATAGTATAAAAGTTGAAAGCAGTGAACATGAATTTCTTCCAAAATCTAATATTAATTTAAGCGTAGATCATAATGACCATGTTGAAGAAATTCCAGAAGTTCCAGTTGTTAATTCTGAAAACATTGAAGTTTTGCCTTTGTACGATGAAAAAAGTTCTGATTTAAATGTTTCAATTAATAGTAATAATATAATATCTGAGCCTCAAAGTAATGATATCAAGTCTGATGAATCAATAAATGCTAGCATAAATTCTGAAAAAGTTGAAGATTTTGCAGAAATAACAGTAACAGATGAACAAAAAGTAAACACATTACAGCAAGAACCAGTAATTCTTGTTGATACTTTACCTGAATCTTTTAGTACTGATGATTCCGTTATTTTACAAGTGCCTTTAGAGAAGGAAATTGAAGATAAAGCAGTTATACAGTCTAATCAAGATTTTTTATCATTAAGTAACAATCATGAAAGTCTTCCTCAATATGAAAACTTTCCTACTGAAAACAATGTTGAGACTGTTGAAAATTTGACTGCCTCAAATGTACTAACACTGGAATCAAATGTTAATAATGATACAAGTTCATTAAATATCTTAAATGAAAACGATTCTTTAATAGATAGTTCAGAGGTTAACTATCAGCCTATAGAATCTAATATTGAGAATAATATTCCCCAAAAGTTTAATGTCCTTCATAGCAATAGAAATCTGTTGAATGCTGAGAGTATTGGTAAGTTTTAAAATACTACAGTTTCATTGATTTAATGAGAATTTTTCAAAATTTTAATTTAATTTCAGGGTCAGAAGAATTAGTAATCGACAACGTCGCGTCTAATAGTCTTCAAACTCCACCTGCTTCAGTTTTAATTACTGAAGAAGATGAAAAAGTTCATTCTATATTTAGTGGAATAAAAGAAACAGGTATAATGTCAGTAATCATACTTGGGTTTTTAAAAAACAGAATCATTACTAGTTTTTATTTTTCAGCTATGACTCCTGAAACCTGCGATCAGATTGATTCTAAATTTGTGCTTGAGGTTGGTTTTTATAAATAATAAAATATATTATATTTGTATTGTATTTAATACTAACATTAATAACATCTATTCAAAAATAAAAATGTATTATTTATTTCAGGAATCTTCACATCAATTCTTTTATATTTGTATAACAGCTGTTACAACTTTATTGTTTTCTCTTGGTTACTATTTAATTGAAGTAAGTATTACTAAAATCTATCAAAGAATAAATGCTCAAATGATTGCTCATTTTAATTTTAATATTTGCAGAACAAACGACGAGATGCACATCTTATATCAAAAATTAATAAACTCGAAAAGGATTTGATGGTAACAAAAAAAGAATGCATCATTCTTGATGAAAATTTCAAGTCCACAAAAACAAAGGTAAGATATATTTACATCTCAGTTATTTTTATTTTAGTAATATGTAAATTATATCATAAACTTTTACCATTTGTTTTAGTTGGACTCCATTGAGAATGAGTCATTTGGTTCAAATGAGATGGTGTTATCATTGAAAGCAGATTTGGCTACTTCTGAGGTATAATAAATAAATGAATTGTGGCTTATACAAGTGCTAAAAAAAAAGTACATTTTGATAAGTAAAATTTAATAACATATCAATTTTTATAGAATGTTCGAGGTGAATTGGAAGAACAAATTGCGAGTCTAGAAAGAGAATTAGAAACTGCAACTGATACTGGATTAGAATTAGAACGTATGTTGCGTGAAATGCTATCTTCACAAAAAGATGAAAATAATCCATTAGCCAAGAAGATAGAAGATTTACAAGTTAAATTAAATGAACAACAGTCTGCCAATGAATATTTAACTAATGCTTTAGCAATCAAAACTCAAGAGGTAGCATCACCAGTATCATTTTTTTAATTTCACAATCTATAAAAATTTTACGAATTTGAATTTTATTTTTGTTTAGAATGAGGGTTTAAGTGCAGATCTCACTGAAAATTTGAAAAAAGTTGAAGAATTACAGACTGAATTAACTTCAGTGGCTGAGGAACTTAAAATTCAAAGAAGTACAAACGAAGATATGGAGCAAACGCTCTCAACTAAAATTCAAAATCTAGAAATTCAAGTTAATACTGTAAGTAGTAAAATAATTTATATAAACCTAAAAATGTATCGAATAATTGATGTAAAATTATTGCAGTTGAGTGATGAAAAATCAATCATAAGGAAGCAATTGAGGGCTAAAGAATTAGAAGTTGCAGAGTTGTTGAAGGTAGTTGAACAACTTAATTCAAGTAATATCGATTTAGAAAAGATTTACGACGTGTCACAAGTCAAAGTAGAACTTAGTCATTTGCATGAAGAGAGAGATGAACTAAAGGCTAAATTGATTGAAGAAGAGGGTGCTCGTCAATTATTAGAAGGTTGGTTTTTTTAAATATTTTTTTTATGTAATAAATGTTAAGGCTCGCTTCAGTTAGGGTACAGAAGTATGCATTTCAAAATTTTTTAAATTATCCATAGAACACATGAAAGTTATATCAGAAGAAGTTACATCTCTGAAAGACCAATATAAAATAGCAGAAAAAGAAAAGTCTGATGCAGAAACTCGCCTCGAAGTGCTGACGAAATTTTTCGAAGACAAGGAAAATCAAAGGCAAAAGTAATATTACATTTCATAAAATAGAAACTCGATTTTCGACTCTATACTGGTAGTTTTAAAATTAATACTTAATTTTAAGGGAAGAGGCTTTGTGGATGGAGAAACAAGGAGAGCATAAATCTACTGTGGAAAGAATACACTCAATGGAAAAAGATTTGCACACTTATAGAAAGCAAATAGAAATGTTGAAGGTAGAAATACTTGATCAAGAAAGAGAATACAAATCTCAAATATCAGTCGCTGAGCAGAAAGCTCATGAAAATTGGGTATGATTTATTTTAAATGTTAATGAAACTGCGTATACGGAAACAAAATTCACACTAAAATTCTCACCTTTTTTTAGCTCCTGGCTCGACAATACGAGCGCCGTTTGGAGGACAGCAAGGCGGAATCGAGTCAATTACGAAATCGTCTCACACACGTTGAAAAGAATATGAACGATAGCGATGCTGATATAAAGCTGCATCGTAAGTACTGTTGTCTTAAGCATCGATCTCATCAAATTTAATCATGAACATTTCTTTTTGAATACATATAAACACAGATAAAAAACAAGTAACGCCAAAAAACTTTACACGAACTTTCGTATCTTATTGTTGAACTCGTAAGCTATTGATTTAGTCAAAATTATTCAAAGTATAAGTAGAAATACTGAACAACTATAGTAGTTAAATAACGAATATCTAAGTTTGCGCGTAAATTACCAGATAATTATTTTACTCGTGATCTCAGATATTCCTAATTTACATTTAAAGTTCCTTCTCTATTTATCGTTGTACTGATATGCAAAATTCAAAACTCCGGAGTAGATAAATGTTGCCATTGTAAAAGCTAATGCCCCTTGCTTGTGTTATGCTTGATTCTCGACCTACAGGTCTTCAACAAAACGGCGAGAACAGCAGTGGGAATTTAGTCGATCCGGTATCGCCACTGATGTTCGCCGGAGGCGTTGGGATGCCACCGCCGCCACTGCCGCCGTTTGGACCGCCTGGATTCGCTCCTCCGCCACCTTTTATGCCGCCACCGAACATGGCTGCTCCTAATTCGAGACCGCCTCCTCTGGGTGGCGGACGCCTGTCGTCGCCACCACCTCACAATAGCAGCGGGGCGAATGCGAGATCACCACCGCCACCGATGTCTCCACCACCTATTTATCATGGACTTCCGCCTCCACCCCATCATCCTCATCACATGCCACCTATGTCTTCACGCTTTCATCCACCTCCAATGATGTTCGACGTTCCTCCTCCTCCACCTCCAACGCTTGGTCATTATCCTCCTCCGGCTCATCATTCCTGGGAAGATGATAGAAGATCAGGTGGTGGTGCCGCTGCCGGTGGCTTTCAGAGGACGCGCAATTACAAAGGTTCGTAACTGTACGTTTAGGGGTGTTCGAAGTCACGGCACAAATATATGTAGATTTACTACGGATTTTTTGAGATTTTTATTTATTAGTGCCTTTTTTGTTAGTTTTCAAGCCTAAATCGAGTTTTTTTAGTGATCTCAGAAAATATGCTTGAAATTTTTTATTTTGAAAAAGCTTTAGAACACCCTTGAAGTTAATACATAGTCTGATGCTTTTTTACTAGAGAAACTAGAACTTTTCAATTTACCCTTTTGTAATTTGTAAAAGTTTTAATATAGCCACCAAAACCTACGCAACTATGACCAATTTTTCTGACACAATTGAAATAACAGTACTCTTAGACTCAGACAATTTTTCACCGATCATTTCATGAGTCAAAGCTCCATTTTCTTTTTTATGCTTTTCTTTTCTAAAAATTTATTTCTCAAAAGGACGCAGACGTTTTTCTAAAGTCAGACAATTTTGGAGCACCATGGAAGGAAATGCAAATAAGTGATCTTGTTATTGTCAGGTTGACAACGTTTTGGTTTTTGATACTTTTTGTAGTCTCATTTTGAAAAATTTCTTTGACACTTAATGACACCGATGTATTATCAGTTGTTTACGGGTTTCGCTTAAATTGATTCAATATATTTTCGTTTTATTTGAATCAATTATCTCTTGAGTAGCTTATACATCGGGTAGCATTATTTTATTGAATTTATTCGCTGCAAATTTGATTTAACGAGACATTTTTTCATCCGTAGGTTCCTTGCATTCATCAGGAGAATCGCTCGACAAATCTCATCAAGGAAAAGTGTAGAAAAACAATAGAAAATGAATTTTTTCCCTTTTGGGAAACATTTTCCTGCAATTAAATTACTGATTTTTTACACTAAGAAGATATTTTTGAATATATTAACGAACCTTTTTTAGTGCAATGCTAGTCATTGCTCTTTACGAGGAATTTGGTACTTTGATTAGTACCGTGTCTGATTGACAACCGATAATACTGCAAAATTAATTACGTATTTGATATGAATGAAAATAATGACTGGTGATATAATATTTATATATCGTTCAGTACCGTTGTTATGGTTTTTTATTTTATTTTTAATTACTTGCATAGTGTATTTGTGATGATAATCAAATGTTGAGTCACGAGCGTAAAACCGCTTGTATAAATACTTAAAAGAATAAGCTTTCAGTTTCGTGTTGGTGTTGAATTGAACATTATATGAAAAAAATGAATGTATTTCAGTATGCGTGAATGTATATATAGTGATGATATTGTCTTTGTGAATATACATGTATATCAGTCATAATTGTATTTATATTAAAAAATTTTTTGGAGGAAATGCAATTGTAAAGTATAAATCTAAAAACCTAAAAAATTTAAATAAAATTGTAATTTATTATTAACATGTTTTTTTCTTTTGCTCGCATAACAACATACTGGAAATTACACGTTTAATATATTTTTGTTTTTTTTACAATATTTATATTATACAAATAGGTATTTCTTATTAAAAAGTCTAAGGAATGCCATTAGCATAACTTTATTTTTCGTGTTGCTCCAGCTTAAAGATTTGCGTTTTTAAAGTAAATATATTGTCCTTCAATGTTAGAGAAATCACGAAAAATCGTATTTACATCTCGTAAAGTTAAAAAAAAACACTTCGAAGTTTATAAGTTTGTTACCTTCGAATTCGAGACGGTTGACATTTTACGCACGATTTTAAACATTCTTTATAATATTTTCATAGTTACATAATATTTTATTATTAAAACTAGCTCGATTGGCCCGAAGATGATAATGTGCAAAAATTTATTTATGTTTCGATGTAATTCTGTATGCTTATAAAAACTGTATATAGGCAAAAAAGTATTCACCATTTAGTTTGCACACACCCGAACGTTTTCTTATTTTTACGCTAAGAAAACAACAAAAAAGACCAAAAAAAATATTAGAAATGCAAATATTTTTATCATTAGCCCTCGATTTCTACTAACAGATCGAAAATATTTCAAAATTTCTGTGTGTCCGGCTGCCACATTCAATTCTGTAACTTCAACATTAGTGTCAATTCTGTAAAAAAGAGTAAAATTTGTTAAATGGTTCAATTGTATTAAAGATTTGACATTTTAACTAAAACTCTAACCTCTCGACCATTTCCTCTTGTTCTTTTATCATATGTGCCAATTGCTGGAAAATTCCACCTAGCTCCACAATAGTAGATTCTATGTTTTGCATTGTTTCAGCACGGGCTTGAATGTAAGAGTCCTAGAGGCATTTTATTGTGATATAAATTGAAATCATTTCATTAATTCAATAACAAAAAATATATTTCATACTAACAGTGTCATCATAAACTGCTCTTTGTAAACTTAATTGACCCATTGCAGGTTCAAGGTCTATACTAACGGAAGCACCAGAATCTTGTTCCTGTAGTAGTAAAGAACCTTGTTGCCCTGCTACTGCACTAGGAGGCATCATAGTTGATATATGTCCATGTGAAAATTGTTCTCTTCTACTTTGCTCTTCTCGCATTTTCTAAAAATTATTAAGCAATGAGTATCTTGGTAAAAAATAAGTATTCCAGTATCTTATATTATGAAAATTACTTCAGAACGGATCTCTAAGAGATTTTTGAAATTGTTTGACATATTGGCAAGTTTAGACTGTAAAACCACAACCACTGATGAAGAATGTGAAGCTATATGGTGACCTTTCGCAGATTCAAAGTTTTCTCTTTGCTTTCTATTGAAGTCCTGCAATTTAGCAATTTGTTGATTTAAACTACTAAGATCTGTCTTGATGATTGTAGTCAATTCCTCTATCTCCATTTGTCTATCATCAAAAATTGATTTCTTCTTGGCCACTAAAATTCAAATAAGATCCTGTTATGCGAGGGAAACAAAAAGTTCAAAGTTGTTTGTGGCGCGTTCAAGAATGTCAGTGCCATCGATAACGTTATTTCTTGTACTGACAGAGAAATGGCCAAATAAAACATAGTGCATGTATGTGGCAAATGTTGGTAAACTTACAAAGCGTGAGTTTTTCAAGTTTGGCACAAGTACTGACGACATTTTTGCCAATGCCCTTGGCGAACTGCATGAAATTATTGTAATCCTGCAGATACTTGGCCTGCCTGGGCACCGCGCTGGACTGCCTGATGGAGGCAGCCACGGCCTGGGCCGTGCTGCTCTGCAGGCTGCGCACCGCATGGCCGAACTCGTGGGTGCGATCGCGCGACGTCATCCTCGTGGGCTGGAGGGCTTCGTCCTGGGCACCGGCGCCGTTCGCTAGTCCAGGATTCGAGCGGCTGGCTGTCAGTGGGACTGGGGCATTGTCGTGGGCACCGACGAAGTATCCAGTCTGTTGCAGATTGTTGCTGCTGCTGCTGTTATTGAATTGTTGGTTGGAGCTGCTGTTTGAGTATTCGTGACTGCCTATGCGGCGACGTCTTGCTGACATTGCTGCTGGCTCGGCAACATCCTCGTTCCAGCTGGTCCGCCTGTCTCAGTCCGAGTCGTGATTGTTGATGTCGCAGGTGGTGACACTCGAAATTCTTTGGCGATTTTGGGACACGTCTCCACATGACAGACACGCCAGCCTGCAAGCAGTAAGCAATCGCGACTCGATAGTACAAAACTGGCAGCTGCTGTCCGCGGAGTGGGAGGCAAAGAGAAACAGACGCTCTCAACATATAGACTGCTGCCTATAATGCACGATATAGGTGCTGGCTGCATACACAACTAAACACGCACAACTTCTATATGCCGTTGTCGTGAGTCAGTGCAGCAGAATTTTCCGCCTGCACAATGGCAAAGCGACGTTCTAGGCGCTATGAGGTGGCTGATGGCTCTGGCATAGTCAACGCATATCAATCGTCGTAAATACTTTCTAACCTCTCTCCGCTGATGTTACATGCACTTGTAAAAGTCATAACAGAGTAGGTATACGACGTTTTTAGGCTCGCGAATCCATTAGCACTTAGCATGTGCAGCGTGTTTACGAGTAGAGAGCAGCTGGCAACTGTTGCAACTCTGCGGGTTAAAAATTTAGAATGGAGTACAGCACGTTGTAATGCTTTTTTCAACGCTTGAATATTCCAACAGTTGCAATTGGTACAACGTTTAACTAATTTTCGTTTACACCTCGTTGCTAAAACCCGCAGATTAAAAAAATGTCGAGGATACCGCATTAAGCAGGGGTGTTAGTTCAATTCATTTATTTGAGCCTCAAACATTGACCAACTCAATATCTGTTTTCTAAACGACCCGATTTCTAATCCATCAAGAACCAACAATTTTCTACTCGATCGAATGCAAAGGTTTTTATTTAATGTAATGTAATAATCGGGTTTTTGTAAATTTTGCTAGATTTGGTTGCAAATTTTATTTCTGCAGTCTCTTTACTTGCAGTTCTTGTATTGCTTTAATTTTGTGAAATTATGTTTACATAAGTTTTGGTTTAAACATTTTCCTGAATACGTTTAGTTTCGAAAAATATTAATCATCACTAAAATCTATTCCGGACTTTTTCAAATCATATATACGAACACGATAAATCAGAGGGGGCTTTTTTTTATCATCGCGCATCGAGTCACACTTACTCGCGTACGCATTGGTAGATGTCGCCTAGATGCTCGTATTTCAAGTTGACGGAGATCGAGACTCGAGAGTGCGAATAACTTTGGGAGTAAATTTTGCAGGGTAGTGAGTACAGATCCAAAAACACTTCAGTGCCGTATTCCGTAAATGCCATATAAATTGAAAACTCGATAAATTATTTTTCTTAAAAACATTTTATTTAATTCGAAAATGAAACATCGATCGTATTAATCGTGCGTATTATATAGCAACATCGATCACAATCGCAGCTGGTCTCGATCAATTTCTCATTCAATGAATTGGTCGCAATTTTGCATTAGACTCATCATTCCTTCCATCGTCATTACAGCAAAATCTCGAGCTCGTATTAATACGACGAAGAATGTGTCGCGTAGAGTATAAATTATATAGAGGGTATAATGGAAGAGACGAAAAAAAAAGGTACGTATAAAACTAAAAACTCGCATGGCGTTGTCGGCTACTTATCACAAATGACAAATCCAAGCTAAATTACAATAATCGAGTAAAGTATAATGTAATAACGATTACAGCTTAACAATCGTAAAATTATAACAGCACATGCTTTGCATATACGCGCATATATTTATGATAATTATTATAAGTTTTAAAAAACATGGTCGCGTACGAATAAAACCAATCGTATAGGAGGGGAGGGAGGGAAGAGAAGTTTTTTTTCTTTCAATCGTTCGTTTACAAAGCCACAGTTTCGAATTGATTCTTGGGTATCTCGTTGTCGAATTCGTCGATGGCCTCGGCGCTCCTGTGCGACTGGGTGGTCAATTCCTCGCGGTCTCGGACGTCGAATTGCTGCTGCTGCGTCGCCGCCGTAGTCGACTCTCTGTCCTTCTTGCTCTGCTGCTGGTCGAGATCGTCCTCGCTGTCCTCGTTTTCCTCCTTCTTGTTATTGTCCTCGTCGAAGCTCGACGGGGCGACGGCGGGCCGCTGCTCTTCCGCCTCGTCGCTATCGGCTGGTACTGCTGGGGCCGCTGCGGACTCCAAGGGCTTGACGTCTACGACGCGAATGCGATACACCATGCCGGAGTTCTCGTCGCCGTCGGTGTAGGTCGTCTCGTTGATGGTCACCGTGTGATTGCCGACTATCTGCTCAAAAAAAAATCCATCAAGTTTCGCTCTATCGTGAGTGCCAAAAAAATTGAGATTACGTACCTTGGTCGTGGAGGTGGTGTTGGCGCCCTCGGGTAGACGGCCCCATCCGGGAAGAGGACCGAGCGACGATCCCACTCCCGAAGACGATTCGTGTGGCAGTTGAGGCAGGTGACTCGACTCCAGCTGGGCAGCCAGAGTCGCGGCCATCTCGGCTCGTATCTTGTTCATGGTCGCTGCAATCATATCATTCGTCCGTTATCGATTTTATCCAATTAAATAGTAATTAGATTGATGTATATATGAGCGTTGAAATATTCGAATGTAGCGAGAGATACAGGGCGTAACGAGACAATATAGACTCTTTGCATATTACGACGTGTCTCGCTCGCAAGCGCGAGAAAAGACAAAGTACGGGGGGGTCGGAGCTCGAGAAAAGCCGACAACGAGACAACACCAGATGTGCGCGTCTGTCTTTCTAGCTCTCGACGACGCATTCGGCGTAATTAAAAAAAAAAAAACAACAGTCTCACGCGTGGCCGCGCAGCCATAAGCGCTAGCCAACGACGACGACGACGACGACGCAATAATCGCCAAGTATACAATTACACGATTTGGCTCGTGAGACTCTTATACTTATATAGCCGAAAAGCCCGATGTAGCCTCTATACGCGGAAGGGGGTGTATCGGCGTGCAATCGAGCGTGCGCTGCAGCTGGCATGGCGTAACGAGCTATAGGACGTAGCTGCTCAGGACGTGGACACACACCGCGGGGGGTTCCCCTCTCACATGATGCCCTTTAAATATACATACATGCTATATAGGGAGGTAATGGCACGCGTCGCGTAACGCAGATCTGTATTTGGCAGCCGCGGGCTCGTTGCAGCATCCCAGCAGCAGCAGCAGCAGCAGCAGCAGCTACGGATTAGCGAGTAGTAGTAGCTGTGCGCAGTACGTTGCTGACGATGAAGGGTGCGTCCGAACACTCGATTATTATCGAGTCGCCCCGCGCGTACTATATATGTATAACTATACGTACAACGTGATTGTCCCGAGATGTGCAGTTTCGCTCTTTAATTATTAAATCACGAGCAGCCGATGCGTATCGTAAAAAGAATATTACGGACGAGCTACGGCAGATCGTGTATATATATGCAAGCGATGCGTACACGTCCCTCCCCGGTGAAATATATCGATTTTTGAGTTTGCCTCTGCTACACTATATATATCCGTACATAGCGGCCCCGTGACGTTTTCGACGACTATCGCGAGATTAGCGCGAGAAAAAGCTCCGCGGCCGATAAGGGCCTAGACTATATATATGTACAGCTACTAGCTTTCGCGCTTTATATACAGAGCCGGGGCTCCCTCCCGTACACACGTCCTGACGGCTGAAATAGAGGCGCTCCGTCTACTAGCTAGCTAGCTAGCCAGCTAGGTATATAGTACAAACAACGCAGTGACGGCAAAGGCGGCCCTTGCCTCTCTCTCTCTCTCTCTCTCTCTCTCTCTCTCTCTCTCTCTCTCTGCGCCCAACGCTGCAACGGGAATTTAGTTTCCGGCAGCTCGACATGACAGTTTAGCCCGATAAACGCGCGTATATACACACACACAAACGGCTATATACGAATTCAAAACGAGATACCGTATACGTAACGGCCGCCCAGCTATAGCTGCACCTATACATATTGGCCCTACGTGTGTATACGCGCGTGCCGAGATCGCTCTACATTATATACGGGGCTGGAGAGTCGAGACAGGAGTCGAGCTTTTTCAAAATGTTATCCCTTAGCTGTACGACTAGTGCAGCACTACTACTAGTATATATAGCCCCATCGCTGTTGTTCTTTTTTTCTCGTTTTTTTTTTTTTTAATTTCTGCCTTGCTTTCGAAAAAGAGACCCCAAAATTTTTTCCTCGTCGCGTATCGAGTGCACGCGTGCATGCGTGCACGGCTTCGTGCTCTCCCTCTCTTCCGGTGTAATTATTACGTGTATTTTTTCGAAATTGCTCGTTGCCCGCGCGTACATGTATACAGTGAAATCTCTCTATAGTGGACACTCTGAATAGCGGACACTTCCCAATAGCGGACAATTTTAGAACGATGAAATATTCCTATGAATTTTTTATGTAGCTCCTATTCCAAATAGCGGACATTCTCAATAGCGGACATGGACACTTATTTTCAGGTATTAACGGACAGTACATGTATGCGGGACAAGCGCAAATTTCGTCGTTGATGTAATTGTACGGGCCCGCTAACCCACCCACGCCGCTGCTGCTTTGAAGCGCGGCTTTTTTTTTATTGTTGCTTTTTTCTTCGCAAAATGCATACGTATTACGGTTGGAGAAAGAGAGAAAGTTTGCCGAGCCGTATAGTGCACGCAATTATGAGCGTTCAAAACTCGCATGTATATATTATATTCTCGAGCGCGAATGTAATGCGCGCAGCGGGGGGGATTCCCTGTATCGCAGAGCCGATTCCGAACCAAGTGCGCGTGTGTGCGTGTACGTACACTTCAACGGTTCGACTGTGTACACGACATGTTGTAATTGGATTGATTCCCATCGTGCTCGAACTTGTATTTTAAAATCTGCCCACGAGCTTGCGACTGTAATAAATACACTGCAAAATATTTTTAAATTCGCACAAACTGGCGCTCGGAGCTTTTACGCGCACAGCAGCTTTTTTCAAGAGATGGATCTTTGAGCGCGCGCGACAAAAAATAAAAAATTTTCCCTGAATAACGACCCGCCATTTCCCCGCGTCAGTTTTGCAAGCTCTCGCGCTCATACACCTATATTCTCTCTTATATACCTTAGCTACTATACGTACTCTGCTTATACGCAAGCGGCTATGGAGCACACGCAAAAGAGAGAGAGAGAGAGGGAGACTCAACTGCAATTCTATTAAATTTAGTAGTTTGCAAACTTAGACAATGGCCTTTATTTCACTATTCTCATTTCTCATTCGTATAAATGGCTATGCGCGCGCGCGCGTTTAACTTATATCATTATCCCTCTCTCGTCTATGGTTATGATTATTCTTTTTTTTTCTTCTTCCTCTTCTTCTTCATACATAGCTCTATAAATTCAATGCGAAGGGCTTTTCTAGCCAGAGGGTTTGGGGATCCCGATAAATGTACGCATGTCAAATGGCGATTAATTGCAAACATGCAAGCTCGTCATTTTTACACGTCTCATTAAAGCTCGTATTAGAGCTCTCTGCAGCAGCAGCAGTAGCATTGTCATCGCCGGAGCTCATTTTTACCTCTCTTTCCTCTCTTTTGTACGTGCACGCACAATATCAAAAAGATGGTCGAAAAAAAAACCTCATCTCTCGGGCCTCCTCTCGTGCGCATTTATTCGTGCGAAAGGAGGAAGAGAAAGAGGGAGAGAGCGAAAAAAAGGAGTCATTTTTAGCCTGCAAGCTCGTGTGTGTATGTGTGTGCGCTGCTTGAATTGGGTACTGCTGCCGGTGCTGGCGTGCACAGCATTGCATAGCTCATTCTCCTATACGTACGCCCCCGGTCTGGCAAGTGTTCTAAATCCCGCGGATCTTTATGACTACTCCGATAGGGCTGATATTTTCAGCGTGACAACGTTTAATGACAAGGAAATAATGCGAGCGCGAGCTCGAAAGAGGGATAAGTTTTCGAAACGGCAGGGAAGAGAGAGAGAGAGAGAGAGAGATCGAGAGCTATAAGCGCACGAGATCACAAAAGGGGGATATTATATATGCAGCCGAAACTTGGCTTATATGACTCGCGCGCGTATGGGCGAATCGAGAGGCGCAGAGATCGCGAAAGATTTAACGCGTTAACTCTCTCTCTCTCTCTCGTTGGCTCAATACTTATACGTTTTCCCCGTGCTCGAGAGAATCGTATCCAACTTTAGATATTTCTCTGAATTTTACCGTGTGCCCATCGCGTATATCGAACGAAAATTTTATGCGGATTTTTTTCGCGCACTTATGAATATAATTTTTGAGACGAGGCTTCATTCGTTCGGTACACACAAAGTGTGCCACTTATACGCGATCAAAGTTTACAAAAAATATCTCGTTACTCGTATAGCGTGGTGCAAATTTTAACATTTCAAAATCCCTCGTTTTTAAAACAGCAGGATTTTTAAAACAGCAGCAGCCGACTCGAGACTCGGGTAAAATTTACACCTCTCATTAACTTGGAACACGATGTACTTGTACGCGGCTATTGAACCATATTTCTAGAGAGAAAAAAAATGATACGCATTTTTAGCTTTTGCGTTTATCGAAAAAAAGCTCCGTGGCGACACTTTTTCTTTATAATTGGGCGGCGCAACTGCGCGATCCAGGTCCATTACTTACATGTATGCCTCGTAAATACTTTAGTACATGAATTTTCTTAATTTGATTTCGTCGCGGTTCTCAAAGCAGTGCGCGCGAGTTGCACCCGAGCGAGTATCGCGCAAAAGCTCGACGCGAAAGCAATTTGTGCGCACGAAAAAAAAAAGACGTTTGGCACGCGCGCGCGCGACTTTGTCATTTCCCTGCGTCGAGCTTTTGCGTGCGAAAAAAAGCCCATTGGTGCACGGTAGCCTGGGCAAAAAAAAAAAGATTAAAGCTCTGTGCGCAAAATCAAATTACTATGATGTGTGTTGGCGCGCGTGGACATTCATACATTTATACCGGCGAACAAAAGAGAAAGAAACACGGTGGTATATATATAGGCGCGGTGGATCTCTCGAATGTCGTCGCGCGTACATATACACGGTATATTTCCCGACAATCGACGCGACTACTCTCCTTTCTTGCCAAAGTATAACTTGCTGTATGTAGAGTCGTGTTGGGCATGCAAACACACACACAGTGCTTCGTTCACATATATACATATAGCATTGACTTCAATTATTGGATGCTAGCTCTGCGACAGAGTGCGAGAACTGCTGCTGCTGCTGCGAGAGAACTCGAATGCGAACGAAAGAGCGACGCTGCTGCAGTAGCCTGACTCGCTACTATATATATGCATGTACGAGAGTCGAGTTATTTAGCTCGTCGACCGAGTCCATTGTCCGAGCTTCAATTGAAATTCTCACGAGTCTGATCTCTCTCCCATCTCCTCTCTCTCTTTCTTTTCGTTCTTTTTCGCTGCTGCTGCTGCTACTGCGGCTGCTACCCACCCTGCTTTGCGCCCGATGAATTTACATTCATTTTTTGCGCCCGTGTTTTCTACACACATCCGATTAAAAAAAACAAAAAAAGAGAAAAAAAAGGAGTCCAGAGAGCTCCAACAACAAACGAAAAGGAATTAATATATGTATAATAGCGAATGAGAGAGACAGAGAGACTCGACCGATAGCTCGTCGACGCGCGGGCATTCATTCGCAGTTGGCTGAGCCCGCGCGCCTATATTATTATATAATATTTCATACATGTATATCGAAATTCGCAGCGACGTGCAGTGCGCCGCGGACGATTCGAACTGTATATTGCGTTGGACAAATATCGATGATGATTGATTGGCATTAGGGAAATGTATACGCGTGTGTTATATGTATATATCGATTGAACTATTGTGCAACGACGTAACTCTCGAACCGATCCGTCGAGCGTCCATCTTTCGCGTAGTTGCGTTATAAAAATTTATAACCTTCGGATATAATGTCGCTTTCTGCACTCGTCGACTTTATTATATATACTTCCTTATGACTACCTTAAATTACCTCGTGGCTATGTATGCATTTTATCGAAGCGAATGTCGAGAATCTCGATGATTAACAAAAATAGAAAAATCTCCGCTCGATAGAACGTGACGGCTTTTTATCGCCGTAGTCACTCGTTGCTTTCGTATAGTTTCATATCGATGAATGCGCGCGCGAAAAATCGGCGCGCAAACGAAAATTCGAACACAAGTAGTTCGGGTTCGATTATAGTCAGGCGAATGGCCCGAATGACTTTTCGAATCTCGTTTTTGCTCTCTCTTTCTCTTCGTTTTTGCGCGTTTGTACAAGTTGAATCCCATTGAAGTTTTCAATTTTAATCAAGCTGAAATTCAACTCATTGACGCGCGTTCCTTACGCGAGTCGAATCGGATGAAAAAGTGTGCGCGTGTATAGAGAGAGCGAATCGCTTGAAGCGTCATCGTATATAATACATGGATGCTCGTCGGGCGCGAGAAAAGTTTGATCGACTCATTAGTCAATTTTTGTGCGCCTATACATATACGTGCGCCGACGTGCCCGCTCATCTAAATTCAAAACGCCAGAATAAAACTTTGATCAATTGCTATAATATATATATGCCCCGAGTCTAGCCGAGGAGAGCAGCGCGAGATATTATTATTATATATACGGTTGTTGTTGCTGCACATAATGCAGCCGCGAACGGCATTAAATATTGATTAGACAATTGGCTTTGTGTGTTTCATTGGCCAGCTCAAACTCGCAAATCGTATACGCGAATATGCATAAGCAACCTTCTATGACTGTACATTTATTTATTTTTTTTTTTACTATTGCTATACTATATTTCATTGAGTGCCGGGCTTTGTTGTGTCTTCTCGAGTTTACGATGTAATGCATTACTTATTATTTACTCGAGCTGTGTAATCTTCTTTTTCTTCTCGGAATTTTCAAACTGCCTATTAAAGAGGTAGTAATTTGCAGTCTATTATTCACTGCCACGAATTCGTTTTTCATAAATCTTTTTTTAATCGTACATAGTGTGGATAACTTTTTTTAAGCTATATAGTTTCCAATTGAAATGTTCCGTTTGTAAACACTTTTGCTAGTTAACACGAATCCTCATAATTCAGTGAGCCCAACTACGCATAAGAAAAAAAGAACTGATTGAATAAGCAGAAATCTTGGAATCAACGAGCACAATTGCCAATAATATAGTTTTCGCGCTCACGAAGCGATGCATATAATATATCCGGGCCGCTACCTTATATTCACTCGACAATTAACTCAATTAATTATATCAATCGCGTTTATGCGCCGCTGGCATGATGTACAACTACTGCTATATACGCCCGGTCGTATACATATATGGACGTAGTAGTAGTAGTAGTAGTTGTAGTGGCCACAGTGTACAGGGCAATAATAGCACATTGATTTAATGAGAAAACTAATCTCATTAAAATTGGACTCGATAACGACGACTACGACAACGACGACGACGACGACGTGCAACAATTCCTATCAATGGAGTAGCAGTTGTCGTCGTTTTACAGAAGATGCATACGGATTTTTATCCTTGGCTTCGGTTATTATCGTGCATTTGTCCATTATAGGCAGTCGAGCGTGATGCGCGCACAGGATCGCGCACACAGCATTAGAATATTGCGTGCCATATCGAAAGAGGAACAATCCACGTTTTTATACACGAGCATTTTCCCGGTCGTCGAAGGATGCTCTACTAGAGGCACATTTTTTACATTTCGCTACGCTACATTTGTCTATAAGTATGCGCGCGCGGAGCCGCAATTTTTTTTCTCTGGCTGTTTTTTTTCTGCGCACAGTGCTAGTTAGTCCTTTGTTCGGATTTTTTTCTTCTCTTTTTTTTTCGTTATAAACTCTACGGTGAGTCAGCTCGGGGATCATTTTGTCTTGACTAGAGAGAGAGAGAGAGATAATTGATACTTGCGTAATTTTTATGACAGTCTGCGTCGTTCTTTCAATTGCACGTCCGCGCGCGCGCTGGTATATACCCGAGTGTAACTGCACAAAGTCGGACGAGAATTCGTTTGAGCGGCGGTGGATCTCGAAAAATTCGCTCGTTCGATACTTTTCGTGTCGAATTTTGGGGAGGCGGGAGTGGATTTTCGATCAAAAGTGCTTTTTCGTGTTACATCGGCTGAAAGTAGCGCAGCAACAGCGGCATTTTCTCGGCTCGCGGCCGAGAACTACATCGCTCTCTGCTTCTCTGCTGGTGGGGGGGACTGCGCGAAAAATTTCGTACGCGTATCTCATAAAATATAAGGCGATGCGGAAAATCGAAATTTACTTGCAATTTAAAACGGTATTCGTCTATCTTATTTTCTTTTGTAGGTAGGGGATGTATTTTTTAGATGACTCGAGCATCTAATCATTTATAGCGCGACTCTAAACAAAGAAAAATTAATTATCATACACGGTACTGCGCTGATTGCTTCAGTACTTAATGCTAAAACTTTGCTTTTTCTCGTTTGGTTTTCGAAAATTCAGCCATACGCCATCTAGCGGAAGCCTGTGAACTCACACGTGCCTGAGAAAAGAGCAGACATATCGTAGAATTTTCCACACTCTTACCTCAACTCTCGATACGTAAAATTGTGAATTTTCCAAGCATATTACGTTACTTTTAATGCGAGTATTGTAATTAAATTTCACTAAATAACATAAATATTCAAGTTTTCGCTTATGATAAATTCACATATTGGTCAAATAAATCTGCAGTATATTTACTTCAATTTTAATATTAGTACCATTTCATTGACTTTAGTATTGGTTACTTTATTTTTCATAAAAAATCATTGCTTTTTAAGAGTAGCTATTGAAATTTTCGAATAATCTTCAAGGCGATAAACCCGTTTCTTTGAAAAATGCACAGTATCTCTCGTACTCAAATTCACGCTCCTCTATACATTTACAGCGTACAAGGCCGTATTATAAATGAGAAAAGGCCCGGGGATGTATAACGTACCTTGCATCCTCGATAGGAAATTCTCGAACGGACTGCTGTTGAATTGGAATTTGAAGGGGTGCCAGATGCTGGGAATTTCGTCATCATCCTCGTCGCTGCTGCTGCTGCTGCTGCTGCTACCGAAGAGACTCGTGTCATCCATGATATTTCGGCGCGGCAGCACCAAGAACAGGCCGTCGTTCCTCTCGTCGGTCTCGGACGACTCGGCCGAGTCGCGTCGAGCTCCTGCGAAGCGCATATCAAATTTCATTAAATACAACTTTGCGTGTATATATAAAAAAATCGCTAACTTGGCTAACGTCAACTTCTTTTCCGCATATAGAAAAGCGATATAGAACAAAAAAAAACGGCAGCAGCTCATCTTTGCTCGGTTGTTCGCGAGCAGAGGACCAAGCTGCTGCTGCTGCTGCTGCTGCTGCTGACGATTATTTAACTTTCGAGCGTCGGCGAGTGCAAGTAAAAAAAAAAAAAGAAAGAAAAGATTATTCGTATATACTTTTTGCCTTGGCCCCAGGTTTTTGCTCATTTATCGGGACGGGGTTTGATGAGCGCACTACTCTCGGCAGCTCGTTTAATAGCGTAGCAATGACACAATTTCGTCAGCTGGCCGCTGCTCGTCGTCGTGTGCGCGCATAAAGTGAAATTATCGACGGAATATACAGTAGGCAGATAAAAAAAGGGTCAAAGAAAAAGTATGTGTGTATATGTGCGCAGAACGGGTAATATGCGCTAGGTTATATATGTACAGTTTATCGATCGACGCGAGAGAGCGAGAGCTGTGCGTGAGTATAGTAGGACGAGAGTAGCAGCAGCTAACGCGCGATGATGGATGCCTCCGTCGTGCGTATATGTATTCATATAGAGAGAGCTGCTCCGAACTGCTAGTTATACACGCGGCGCGATTATCTTGTCGCGCATTCGTATACTTGTATATATTAAGGTACACGACGAGTGCAAAGAGCGGCGAAGGGATACGTAATTGTTGCATTCTTGAATTTACGTGCGAAATTGAAAATAAAAGCAGAGATACTCATTCGAGAAAAGTACACACGTCGAGGCGCTGCATCTGCATCTCTCTGCGCTACAGAGACAGTTAGTATACATTCGAGTCTCGAAGCTCCGATGAAATGATGAACGAAGAGCTCTAGCTCCAGCGAACGAAGGATATGCAGTGCTCTCGCGAAGCTATATTCGAGCGATGAAACATGTAACACACAATGCAGTCGCACGAGTGAAATAATTGCATTTCCGTATCTATATATACTACGATGGTTCGAGTGCACAGCTCGACGAAGCTCTCCGAGCCATTGTCCAATATAGCCTTCTCAAGCAAGCGATTATCCAATTTACACTGATTACGCTGTCAACTTGTAGTTGTCCTCCCTCTCCCGTTCCCTCCGTAGCTGCACCGCTGCCTCTTGAGCTAGCTGCGCCGCTGCCGCGCGTTTTGACGTGTATCCGCAACGTCGCGCGCGAGCCCGGGCTCCGGTAATTTGTCACACGTTACAAAGCGAGCGAGACGTCGCCGACGAGCGAGCGAACGAACGAGCGAGCTATATACGTACTCTTCTATTCAGGTATACGAATTGGGCTGCAGCGATCCGATCGAGCTGTGTATAGAACATTTCACTCGACTCGGACCGATTTATTCGATATAATTAAAAAAATTGGGCGAAGGAACCGAGTCTCGAGCTATTTCGCTATATTAGTCGCAGGTCAGGCAAAGACAATCGGAACTCAGCAACATTGGCGAATAATCCACGATCAAGCCATTAATTAGTTAACGATTTCTCAAACATTAAATTAGTTGTGTTATAATATTATACAAGTAAAGATGCCCTCGCACACGTATACATTGTTAAATGCGTCGACGATGATGAACTCCTCGAGCTTCTACATTACAATCGATATCGCGACTCGAGCGCAAAAGCTCGCGTCGATTTCCGAATAAATAATTCAAGTCGGTCGATCGTCCATTTTCGTGACTTAATATGAATACATAATTGACGTTTTCTCTTAGTTGGAGACCGCGGCTAAAAGCAGCAGCAGCGCAATAATGTATGCGGCATCACGTAAAAGGCGCGCGAGATAAGGATTTTCCTCGTCGTCGACGTCTAACGGCCGCCTGGGACTATTTCTGTTTATGCACTGCTCATGTGTAACATTCGTATATATTGCGAGAGAGGTGCGAGTTTCGCGTATTTGTACATAGGTGTGCGAGTACGTATAGTAAGTGTAACGGCCGGTGCCGGGCGCGTTTACCTATATCCCCCCTATATGTGTACATTATATAAATAAAACGCGGTGGTGGCTGCTGCGGCTGTTCCCGAAACTGGCGGAGGTGGCGGCGGCGGCCAAAATTGGCACGCGCGACGTGTGCGGCTCTCTGCTGTTTTTGGGGCCGAGCGTTAGCGTTAACCTCCTTTGGATTCTCTCTCTCTCTCTCTCGGCTCGCGAGACTGCATATGTATATAGTAGCTACTATACTATATAGCTGCATGTTTTGTATATAGCACACGTGCCTCTCTCTCTCTCTCGTCATACGTTGACTCGAGAGCTGCTTATATAGTAGTCCCTGCCTGGCATACATATAAGTAACCCATGAGGGTCCAGTTCTCTGGCCTCTCTCTGCACATGCAGCGCAGCCAAGCTCGTACGTACACACAAGACGCATATCTCCGACCTTATGTAAACTTTGAGCGCCCGAGCATCAATTCTAGCCTTGAATATATCCAGCTCTCTCTCCATCTTCCAGCTTTCTTTTTGGCTTCTCACTCTCTCTCTGGCTCGCAAGTGTGTCATTTCTTTCTTCTTTGCGAGGGCTTTTTTGCTCATTTCGCTCGCGCACTACTAGCTTGTGCTTGCTCGAGCTTGCGGTCGATTTACCGCGCGAGGAAGTAATTTGACGCGCAAGCTAGCTTCTTGCAAGCCGCGTCGTCGGTGCTGGAGATAGATCAGCGCGAAATAATGCGTCCGAGCGATTCTCAGCCTATGTATACTACTCGGACTTCACGGGGGAATTTTTTTTCCTCGCAAGTTCGTCGTCGGTTGTGTCGTCGACGCCGAGCTTTTGGGAGGGACGCGCTCGTGGCCGCAAAATTTCAAAGGGGGTCGAGTGTGCCCGCTGCTCTTTCTAGCTCTTCAAGGCTTACACTGACGACACAGCTCTCTCTCTTTTTCTCCCTCTCTCGTTATCGTTTGTATCTCTGAACATCGCATTAACGTTTGTAATATTCCAGCGCAACATTATGTATAGCTCGCGGGGTGAGCTGTACTTTGCACTTTTCACGTATGGTATTTGGCATGTTTGTTCAAAGAAAGATAGAGAGAGGCGCAGAGTAATGCCACATTATTTGCAACAATTTTTATGCACACATACACACTGAGTTAAATCTTATTGAAATTATTATAGTATGCTTTTGATGATAGTATCAAGTGAAGAAAACAATTTTGACCTAAGTGCGACAAAAGCCGTATGTTTTTATGCTTCAAGCATTTACCACTAGAGGGCGAGTATACCTTTATCAACAAATCCGCAAGTGGTAAAGTGAAAATACAATTATACAAGTCGAGAAGCACGGTTTCGAAGTCCAGAAAACGGTGCAGGATTATTGCATTTGAATGTACAGTCACTTATGTATGCAGTCTCTGATTGTCGCGATTTCTTCAATTCTCTCAGAAATCTACGAGAATACTAAAGTCAGACGCTCGTAAACTTTATATCGAGCCTGATAAAATTATAGAATGGGCTTTGCAGCTTTTTAAATACCTCAAACAATATTCAGTATCACTTCGAATTTACATTAAATTTACATTAAATCCGAAGTAAAATTAAGTTTTTTTTTAAATCAAAAACTATTCTCACCGAATCGAACTTGTCTCAGTCATAGAAGAGCGACGACAGGCAAGTAAACAAAAAAAGGCACGAGAAATGACACGCACGTGACACAGCTTTATACAGGGCCAGAGTTAGCCGTAAAGGCATAAATTACGGTACGCAGTGTTCACTCGCGACGATAATTACAGCCGCGTCGAGTATATATATGTAGGGAGCTTTGCGCGTATCACGCGTGTGACAATTGTGTGACGGGCGCGCGGCTGAATTATTAGTAAAATATAATCGTCGCGCAAGTTTCGGCGTTTTCGAATGGGGCTTTTCAAGCTCGCGCAGCCTGCATCGTGACACGGCCACGGGGATTGTCTCGGCGCGAGATATACGCGAGACTCACGCATATCGAATGAGACGAGGCAAAGCTCGGAAAAAGATTTTCTCTCTCTCTCTCTCTCTCTCTTCGTCCGTGAGCTCGTCGTTGCTCGATCTAAAGAAGACACGACGAGAGAAGGTAAGGAACTAAACGCTTTTTATGCTCGCGGAGTCGTGGCAATTGTTACCCCCGCCCCGCCCCGCGTTCAAACAGGTACAGCTGCACACATTCGTATTATATATACGTACACGCATCTTGGTACGCAGCTGCGCAGCCGTAGGTATACAGGCGTGCGTGTGCGAACTGCACAATTGCAATGCGACGCGAGCCAAGGCGTAGTACTCCTCCTCGTGTGTCTCTCTTGCATTGTCAGTCCGGGCGGCGCGTTCCATTAGTAGCGAAGCGTACCTACCTACTACCACGTATATAATGCAGAGAGAGACGTGAACGTTTATCCAAGCTGTACAGCTCTAATACCGAATACGTATAGTCTTTAGACGTGTACGTACACGAGCTATGTCCTAGCCCGTACGTGTGTCGGTTACGTATATGTATGTATGTATGTATCGAAACCAGCAGGAAAACAAGACAATGCCGCGCGCGCGCGACTAGAATCCGAGGAAATCTCGCACGACCAGCTCTCGCTCTCCTTTGTCTCTTTCTCGTATTTCTCTCTTATATTTATTTGGCGCGCGCGCGTACACCTTGATTTTCGACGAATTAGTATATATACGCGCTATCGAGTTTGTACAAAGCACACCCGTTCGCAAAAGTGCAGCATCGCAAGCTCCAGCTCCTTTTTCTTCTTATATATTCGTGATTATACTTTTCTTCGACAAATCCAAGCTGTATGTAATAACAAGGGTTCAGTCGTCGGCTGTCGCGGTCAGTACCCCGATGATGATCGATAGCAGCAGCAGCAGCAGCAGCAGCAGCAGCATTTCCAGTATATACTCTTTGTCGAGATTTTTTATGCACGAGCTTGCGGACAGCCGACTTTCATATACGTTCGACGTCGATAATGCTCGCCGCGTGTACATCGAAGATTTTATATTTTTATATATGAAAAAGCTATCCGCACAGACATGCGGCTGACAAAGCTAGGCCGGGACAATAATCCTGCACGCGCGCCTCTTTTTAAGCATTTTTAAGCGCGGCTGGTACAGCTGCAGGCAAATGCACATCCCGCGCCGCATCCGAATCGTATACGGAATACTATTGCTGAATAAATGTGCATATACCTATGTGGTATACACGCGAGAGGTCGAGCACTCAGCACGAACATTGCTGTAAATCGACGACGACGCTTATATACGCGCTATATGTATAATAATACGCGTTGACCCGACCTAAGCACACCGATGGGAGCTCATATTTCGAAGGTCAGCTCTGGATTAGAATGAAATATGCATTATACATTATATGCAGATATTGTAGCAGGCTATATTATATATATAATGTGTGCACGTACGAAGAGAGAGAGGCGGCTTTGCTCGTTTATTATAATAATAAGAGTCGAGCGTATATAGCGCGCATTTAGATGCGCTCGAGCTTTCGCTACTACTATGCGCAATAGCAGCATCACGCTTGATTTTTTTCAACTCTCGCTTTGCGACTCGCAGCTTAGAAATTCAGCTGCGTGCCGCCGTCGCTTGTTTTGCCTCGTGCAAGCGGAGAGCGGGGGCGAGCTTGCGCGACAAGTCGAGAATTGAGACGACTCGAGAGCAATCGAGTTCCGTAAGTGTTGGACGAGTAACTATGCGGAGCTAGCTACGTGTGTGTAGGTGTCTTCTGCACATATACACACACTACGTACGTGCAAAAGCCGTGCGACACGTCCATTGTGCAACGCAGCGTGAACTTATCTGCTGCAGGAGGATTTATCGCGCGCCGCAGCTTGGCTGTATAATTATCTTCGCTCCTCGCCAGCCAGCCGCTGCCGCCGCGCCGTAGTGCATTGTCGAGCTTGCAAGCTCGGATACGTGGCGGACTGGCGGTGCGGCTTTTCTGCTCGTCGTGTGCCACACACCTGCACCCACACAAACGTGCACACACATAGAGAGGACTTTTGTTGAAGAGCTTGAGCCTTAGCTGCAACGACGACGAATCCCTATATAGGTAGTAGTTGCAGAGGCCGGTTCCTTTTTTCGCGCGAGCGAGCGAGGCGCTTAATCGATGCGCGCTTGCGAAACACCGACGGCAGTGGCGCATCCTGGCGCGCAGAGCCAATTATTTATCGCCTTCCTCCTCCTCTTCTCCTCGTATGCACAAACAAGAAAGGACACGGGATCCTGATAGTCGCGCGTCTGGCCTCTACACACATACGCGTCTATATCACGTGTGTGCTTGCGAGATCTGCCGCACACACGTGCAAATGCAGCTGAAACGCAACGAAGGAGTAAATTTATTTGGGATTCATTGCGGACTGCTCCGCTGCTGCTCATCGTTTATGCCACTCGGTCGCTGGGATCTGCATCGTTTAGAGCGTGGCACCTTTGCTCTTTCCCTCTCTATCTATCTCGCTCTCTTTCGTTCGCTACGTTGGCTCTCGTTGTCCTCGAAATTGCTCTCGGAGCTCGTGCCTAGTAAATGACCAAATCCTCATCAATATTTACCGTATAACTTTACTCTGCGTTGTTCGAAATAATAACGATAAAATCACCATACAAAAAAGTCTTTGGGAATAAATTTCTTTCAAAACCGTGCGTTACTTATACAATTATTTTTACCTTACCGCTTGCAGATTTGCAGAAAAAAAGGCACTCGCCATCTAGCGGTGGATGCCGGATTTAATTATGATTGAATAATCATGATTTTTTTAGCAAAAAAATAAATCAATACTGATACATTAATCATCAACAAAATACTTTCAAGTAAAAATACCTTGAATAAAATTTAGTATCGTTCATTTCAATATTTATGTCAAATTTTACATTAAATCGTTGCGTTAACGTTTTTTTAACATAAACTTTCGCAGTCCAAAAATCAACTGTCGCACAAATTTCATTTCGTATCCAATGTATCTTCGCATTCGTTTACATTATGTACAGACATCAATTGTACGCGATGTTTGCGCGTGCATGGCTTCTTATCGTCGATATCGCGATGTGCTTTTCGCGCAGTAACAGTCGAGTAATCGATATCGCGAGAAGCTGCATTAATTCTCGATTTTTCACCAAATTTTCATTCGTATCACAGAAATACACAAAAAACAAATGAAACAACATTTGAAACCATACAATATGACCGTCGTAGTCAAATCCGATGCAATTTCGTAACTTTTTGTTATTTATTAAATTTTTTTTCGTCAATTTAGCGACAATTTTTTAATTTTGTTCATTTTTAATATATCAAACGAATGGCATTAGTAACGTAAAAAAATGAAAGCGAATCTTTAATGTCACGTTAATATCGCGAAAATTGTACCTTTCTTTTGCATAGAACAAACAAGATAACGCGTCGATGATTATTTATCCCAATTAATTAAAGCGCATACACAAGGCGAGCTACATCTAGGCAACAACACAGCTCATCAATATTTTCAAAGCAGCGAGAGAGCAGTTATTACAATTTCAGCGTTCGAATAATACCAGTAATAGGCAATCAGGTAAAACAGCCGCGCGCTCGGCGTTGTTATATATTCATACATTCATACATGCAGACACGCGCTCCGACTGCTATACTACTACTACTACTGCTGCTGCACTGTGAGCGAGCAAGAGAGAGAGACTATGTGATTTTTGCTGAAATCTGCTTTGATCGCGCATACTGCACATACTGCGAGCTGCTGCGCAGGATGTGTGTGTTATATGCTCATGAGAATTGCCTGCAACACGATTATACAATCGCGTTACTTTTATGACGTATTATTTTGCAAATTATTATTATCTCGTCTCGATCGGGGGGGCTGCTGCTCGTGATCGTGATTTTACGATTATTTCCCGCAACCGAGAGAAAGAGTATTATAACGTCGGCGTTGGCGGCTCTCTCTCTCTCTCTCACTCGAAATCAAATCAATCGATCTCAACGGACGCGCGCGCGACGAATTATATTACACAAAAGCTTACACACTCTCGCGCGCCCATGCCAAACTGCTTTTGCTGCTGCAGAGAGAGAGAGAGAGAGCAATGTCTGCCGATGTATAATTTCCCAGAGCCGACTCTAAAACGCGCCAACGACCGAGAGAGCGAACAATTTGGCCCAGCAAATTGCCGCCAACGCCGCCGCGCATCGATCGATATTATTTTTCAAACGAACTACGCGCGCGGCTTACTACTTGGCATCGAGTCAACGCGCAGCAGTATGTAGCGTTGTGTACACCTTTGCCACCTTCCCCGCGTGTCCGCGCGCGACTGCAACTTTGTAAGAGAGAGAGAGAGAGAGAGAGAAACAGTAACTGTATACTGTAAATCGTGACGTATAAGCTTTTGATGCGTGCAAGCAAAATCGTGCAGCTGCGATCGATACAACAACTCCTCCAGCCCCGCGTCGTCGCCCGATTCGAGTCGAAAATTGCCCCCACGCTGTAAAACTAATGGAGTTTAATTTCACAGCTGTAAATGTAAAAGCGCAATTCTGTAAGATGCTTTAAATCGAACGGGCTTTTTAATGCAATTTCGACGTTAAATTCGCAAAACTGCGCTATCGGATCGAGCGCGAATTTATCAATTTTATTTATCAATTTATTTATAATGATTATTATTATTATTTATTATTTATCAATTTATTTATAATGATTACATCATTAAAAGAATTTTCTACACTTGTGTGTGTGGGTCACACCTTTTATACTTTTATAGCATCTCCCAGTTTTTTTGTCACTCGCAAGTTCTTACTACGCCATCTAGGATTGAGTCTGAAAGCTCGCACAGCAAGTGCGAAGCGCAAAGAAAGCAGCATGTGCGTTCGTCCATTAATTGTAACAACCAATTTCGATGAAAAATGAAGATAAAATCGCAGCCGTTCGGAATATTATGGAGAGAAAAGCCGAGATTTTCCAGTAGACCATTTTACGGTCGGAAACGAGCCATTGAAAAGTCGGACGGGCGACGGGCGGTGTATATAAATTATAATGCGCAAAGCGAGAGGCCTTGACACCTGCATTCGCCTCGTGCATTACTATTAATTTATGGCGCGTGCAAAAACTCTCGGCTCGAATCGCAGTGATCGTAGTACACATACGAATCAAAAGTTTTCGCAGCGGCACACATACACACACACCGAGGCTCACGTGCAGCGGGTATCAAAATATAAAAGGCGGCCTTCGTTGAAAACGTGTTGGGTGTCGAAGGACGATTAATTTTTATATGCAGCAACAATGAAGTGTGTAACATTGCATGTGTGTGTGTGGCAAGGCTGCGTTTGGCAAAAGGCTTAACGAATCGTCTCTGTGTATGCCCGAGCTGGATACATTTTGCCTGCCACAATGTCAGAACGAAATTGAAAGAAGATAAAACGTTGGAATATCAGTGAAGCGTGAGCGTGCGTAGCGAGCTTTTGTGCGTAACTCATTAACCCTGACCAACTTACAACGTGAATATGTTACTATTGAATTTAGACATCGTGTTGTAGGAATTTTTCGATCAACTTATTGATCATTAGCTCGTCATGAAATAATTGTGAATGAATTATTAATTAAATAATGGAATTACGTACGTATGTCTATCGGATCAGAATTTGAACGAATACGTGTAAAAATGTTTCATCGAATGAAGATCGTAGTCGAGATTGCGAAGGAGAAGGTCGGTCGGTCGGTCGGCCGTCGCAAAGTGATTCGCCTGTGCTGCTGCTGCTGCAGTCGTGCGCGAGTAAATATAAAGGGGGCCGAGCATAGCGCATGTCATGTGTGTGTGTGTGCTCGCGAGAAAGTGCAAAAAAAAAGCACTCCACTCTATGCTCTCGGCAGCGTCAAAGGATTATATCGTCCGAGAGAGAGAGAGAGAGAGAAGCTGCACACGCGACCTTTATCCACTCGAGAGGGTCGCTTTTGCCGACAGAGAAAGGCAGTGTGTGTGTGTGTGTGTGTGTGTGTGTGTGTATGTGCGCGAGCAAAGCAGTCCTAATCGCTTGTGCGGCTGATACTGCACGAGCTCTGCACCTTTAATCTCGCTTCGCTCGGGCTCTCTCATCTTTTTCTCTCTCTCTCTCTCTTCTTTTGCATCTTTTGTTGGATAAATAATTTATGTGTGTGTGTGCACTCGATGCACTTGTGTGTGCCATGTGCACGCTGTACGTAATGCGATCTACGAGCGATGATCGACCTTGAGGCCAAACGACACGAGCAGTACCTCGGAAATTAAAAGTGCAGCTTGCAAGACATAAATCGAATATCCGATCGAAAGCTCGCAAGCTTTTTTTTTTATTGAATCTTGTCCAATCGTCGCAGTGCCACTATCCAGTGGCCGCTCGGCCAAGAGCAGTGTGGTGGCGTTGTTGTTGGGTCGCACACTCGCGCGCGGCCATATCAAAAATCGCATGATTCCAACACGCGCATACACCGGGTCGACGGGAGGGGGTCTTTGCAAAATCGAATCTATGGATACGCAGTATGCGTGTGACACGTAATCCTGTCTGTGCAGCTCCGCCGTCATCGGCAGTATCGAGTGAAGCACGATGGCCAGCAGTGGCACACAGCTCTCGGGGTTGTTAATGCTGATTTCGAAATAACAATCGATCTTGCCAGAGGACGACGACTCTCGACTCTCGGATCACTCGCGGCTGGCCACTATTGCCTCGGCGTGTCACTTTATTAATTCCACCCAACCCAGCCTACGCATTGTATATAGTATACGATACGTGCGTACGGCGCACGAGAGCACGTCGATGCCTAGAGTAGTAGTCGATTCGCAATTATACACATAACTAACCAAATCGCCATTATACGTAGAGGCATGCGTGCATTATTATATGTATACACGCATGCGGCATAGTATGGAGAGATTGCGCGAGAGGCTTTGTTATCTATATATAATAATATCAATCGAGATTTCGAGCACACATCGCCCTCGAGTATGCCGTATCCTGTATGCGCATTGGTCGAGCGGTCGCTCTGCGAGCTTGCAGCAGCGTGTGTATCATAAGCCGCGCGCACGCCTGCACACTAATGATTTGCGCGAGCTGCTGACCGCTGCTTTGACACGCGCTACACAGTACGTATCGCCGCAAATATCCCCGCACGCACTCGTCGTCGGGCCGGTTATGATCGCTACTCCGTTACTACACTGGAATTATTACACTTTTGATGGATCATGAAAAAAACCATTATCGAATCGTATACGTTTTCTTCGATTTATGAATTTCATGAATGCGCGACTGAATTATAAAATTATTTATTAATCCCGAGCGCGGTCCCGAAACAACATCGCTGCGCGGAGTAAAGTGATTTCGACAGCTGTGCAGTTGGCTTATTCGCGGGCGTGTTGAATTGATAACTCGATCTCTACTACTACTACACGATTTTCATCGATCACATTAAGATGTAAAGAGGGAATATTTTTTTTCGCGCAATCCAATTCAAAACCATCATTCCATATATTTCCCCAATTAAGCTTTATTAAGAAAAAGCTTTTGTACGATCATTTTTATTTTTAATTTTCAATTTCGCGTAATGGATCTCTTACCACTTTATCACTTATAAAAGGAGAGAGAGATAGCTTTTTGACTCTTCCAGTGTGCTGCTGTGGCGTGGCGAGCTTTAAAGAAGAGAGCTGCCTCCGTAAAATTTTTGACAAGATTATTTTTACAATGCGGATTAAGAGCTTTTATCCGCGAGCATAAAGCACCGTAACGATTTTGAGCTAGATACTTTTAACTTGGATTCGTTCAAACATCGTGAGTTACGATTACCATTGCCATAAAAAATTTTTTCGCTTTATTTATATTTTCGAATACGTAATTTCGTGGATAAAATATTTTTCCCCTCCGAGTCAAATTTACGCGCTGAGAAAAAAAAATGTTTCTCTGCCTATAACCAAATATCTGTGGTACAGCAGCAGCAGCAGCAGCGCGCCACTAGTTAAGCTCATTATTTCGTGCTTTAGCTATCGCGAGCAAGGTACAGCACGTTAATTAAAATGATTTATACATCTCAACTGCGCGGATATTTTGTTATATCGAGAAAAAAATCCCAATAATCTGTACATAGTTTGCCATTTCGACGCTCTATAGGGGGGATCTCGTTATATACGCGCGCTCGTTATCTCCACGTTATACGGAAAACGAAAGTCGTCCTCTTCTTTTTCTATTTTTCATTATTTTCTGCAATGAAAATCCATCCGCATCGAGGTACATCTCGCTCGTTCGGGTCGAATTGGCAACGAAGCGAATTATCGTATATAAATACGAGCGCGCGTACGTATATTAAGTAGCCCGAAAAGAGAAAGTGATGGCGGTGTATAGGTACAAGTCGAGCAAAGGGTCGAACAAAACACGCGATAAAAATAAATGAAGAGTAGAGAAAAAAAATGTGTGTTAAAACCTAATTTTATGTCTACGTGTGCGAGTGTACGAAGAGAGGAAATGTTGTCCGGAATCGGCGCGCGCGCGTGCATATATACACGTACTTATGCGAGTTCGTCACGCGAGCTGCTGCTGCACAAGTCGCGCAAGTCACCTATAGTTGTTTAGCTTGTATGCACAGCTTGCTGCTGTATACGTGCGTGTAGACACAAGACGCGCAGAAAATACACGTAGTAGTATATTTTCGGATTATTCATCGCTCGAAAATTTTCATACACTCTCTTTCGGGCTCGATGGCCTATGATTAATGCGCAGTCGTATGCGAAAATTCAAATCGTTTCGTGGACGTCCCGCTCGGTCATACACGACGATCGTGGCCGTAAGACAGTAATAGTCCGTAGCTTATGAAAGCTCTTACATGTATGTATGTGCACGCGGTCATAATAGCTGTTTTGCGCTCTTAATCGCAAGAACCAACTGCGCGCACGATCTGTCTCGGGAATTATTACATCGTCCAGTGGGCACTGCAGCAGAAGCAGCTCGAGTTGCGTAGAGCTAGAGCTAGACTATGCTGCCGCAGTATACGTATTGGAAAGAGGGAGAGAGAGGCAGACTCACACACAATCCAATTACTGCTGCTGCTAGCTAGTCTAGGCTGCCTCGCTGCGGTAGTAGTGCCCTGCTGCTGCTGCTGCTTCGGCCCCATAAACTTGGAGCGTTTAACGCAGCTCCTAGACGACTCGAGCCGCCGTCCAGCTAGTGGCTCGCTCTCATCTCTCTCAACTACGCGTATTCACTCGTGCACGGAATTGTAATAGCTTCTCTCTCTCTTGGCTCTCGGTTGGCTCTCAGAGTCGGTCGTCAACCCAAAGTCCCTGTCTTGATGGAGCTTCCGCAAGCTCTCTACGTATATACACGAGGTGTACTACGACACGGCCGAGCTTTTTATTGCTAGAGAATCTTAGGAGCAGAAATATTTCGCTCGAATTTCCCTTCCCCCCGAGACTTTGATGCTGATTTTAGGATCGACTGCTACTTGCGAGTGAAATTTATTGCCTAGCTGACGGGCGCGCGCGCGCGCAAGCTCGAATTTATTTAAATTGAATTGTTCCGCATTGCACAGCCGCGCCGCTTGGATTCCAAGTGTGTACGCTTTAATTTGTTGCCACTCGTGAAATGTAACATTATTATTGCGAATTTCCGCTCGTGCTTTCCTTCGATTAATTTTACATCGCGCACATGTTTACGGACCAAATCAATTTGCCCTTATTATTTTCGCCCACCCCTTAGCCCGCACCAACTACATAATGTATAATAAGTTGGGGGAGGGGAGGAATAAACTTTTCGGGCGAGTGCAATTATTAATCGCGGGGCCCGCCGAGCATCAATCAAGTTCGCGTGCGTTACTTTTTTGCGTGTGTAAAACAAAGCCTACACACATCCGTGCGACAAACAACAACTGCAGCACGGCAAATAACGATCTATTCGTATGCATATGTGTATACTTTTGTGTACATATTGCAGAAGCAGCGCTACACATCAGCCGCTGCCTGTGCGATACTATTGTCCTAACGCAGCAAAAATAACATGTCTCAAATCGCAGCCAGCGCTGCCGGTTTTTGTTTGAATTTCTCGATTCACGCATATATATACATTCACTCCGTGTCAACAGCATTTTTTTTATTTGTTGTTTTCGGCAAAATTTCATGGTTCGTGATCGGGAATATATCTTCGAAAATTTCAATCGATCGATCGATCGACCACGGTATAAATGTAACATTATAATTCTAACTTGGTACGCTTGGTTAATCTCGATTATCGTTTTATTTCTCAAAGAGATATAACTTGGAAAGCAAGTTGAAATTATTATGATTTCTAAAAACGATAAGGTAACTATAAACTAGTTAGCAGTATTGGTTGAGGCAAATTTCCTCGGCTCGTTCATCATTCTGGAGCTCGCGCGCGTACACAAGCGCGCCTTATATACACATCGCGCGCGCAGGTAAGTTGATCTCGAGCTGAACTCGTTAATTGGCATATGCGAGAAAGTGCGGGGGCTGTGGAAGACGATGACGTACTTTTGCATATTTTACAATCGCGCGATTAGCTTCTAGCGAGTTTGTGATGATTACGAGTTTTGCTAAACGCTCGAGTGGCGCCTCGTCGTTCTCAGAAATTTCATAAAGTTAACGATAAAGTAAATAGTTGAACAAAAATCACCTAATTTTTCGAACTATCTGATTACTCGATAAAACGTTCATCGAGTTAATATTCATTCTCTTCGATGGATTTTATCCAGCGATATTTCTATTCGACACGAGCTCGGAGTGAACCTCTGTGCTGCAAGCGTATACATAATCATTTGATTGTGTCTCTCTCTTCGATATACGTGCGCTGCTGCTGCTGCGACGAGGAGTAAGTACATCATCGTTGAAACGTGATTGCATTGTATAAATTATCGCAATACTTTAATAAAATCGTTTTTTCGCCCCGCTATTTGAGAGAGAGAGAGAGCTACAATCATATCAATTGCAGCCGGTTACGTCTGTGTCGCGCGGAATTTTAAATTTCAAATTATCTCCGAAAATTCTATTATGAATTTGAGAGTGAGAAAAGCGAGAGGAAATTATTATCGCCTTGCGCCCAAGTTTCCTTCTTCTATTTTTTTTTTTTTTGAAACGCGAATATAAATGAAAAAACGAAACGATCAAGGCGGAGCAGCAGGAGTCTTGAGATAAAGTAGATCAGAAAATACGATTATCAAGACGTAATTTTTTTGAGAAACTTACGCAGCAGCACAAGGTCCGAGAGCTGTTAAAATTTCATTACTATTATTATTATTATTATATTTTTTGAAGCTCGCGCAAAGTTTTCTTTCATCTTGAAATAAATTTTTACACGAACAAACGTCGGATTTTTCTTTTCCCTTTCGCAAGCGCTCTCAAAGTTTTTTACAACAAAATACTGTATACTCTTTTTTATGCCCGATGTTTGATGCTATCTACAATATTATAAACGCATTATTAAAATAAATTTTCCCTCCCAAGACTTTGCCAAGCTGTTAAGTATTAGGTAGCATCAGCTCATCATCACTTTTTAATCAGTCCAGCTCGCGCGGCAGGAGGAGGAAGAAAAAGAAAACTTTTTCTCTCCCTCGTGCGCGCAATTTCGTGCTCGCGCGCAGGATGCATAAAGCAGAGAGAGAGAGAGAGAAAGAGAGAGAGGAAGGGGGTACAGAAAGCTCTTGTATATATGAAAGTTGAAAAAAAAAGTAATTAAGCTTGGAGAAAAGCAGGCAAGCAAGAAACGAGCGAAAAATGACGACTGTAAAAAAAGATGAGCTCGATCGCGAGAGAGCTTTCGCGTACGAGTACTTTTCTCCCCCCACCCCTCTTTCTCTCTTTTTTGTAGCCCAACGAACATCCTCCACTTATATTCATTGTAATTTTCCTTCTATTTTTGCTCCCTTTTATATTTTCTCTCTCTCTTTCTCTCTTTCTCTCTTGATCCCGGTGTTGTTATGTCTTTTGTTCGCATTAATCGACGTGAAAATATTCTTCAACTAAATGTACACTAATGGTCGATTACCCATTAATCGACCGAGTCTAATAAGGGGCAGAGCTGATCAATCAACAGACTGGAACGTATTTTTTTTCTGCATTTTTGTTTTAGAAGAAAGCAGCTGCTGTGCAACGTGAACCCGATGAACCTCCCCGTGAAAAATATGACGAATAAGTTTTTGGAATTTCACACACACACACACACACACACATGGGAGGATCGTGAATGGAAATGATGAGAGGACAAAAAGTTTAATTGCCTTGGGGCGATATGGGGAAAAAAATCTTTTCCTCGCGCAATTTTGTCACAGACACGCGACAGAGAGAACATCCTCTCGACTATGAGCGCGAGTGGCGTATAACACATGCACGTACACACTGCACCACCTACGGCGGAGCAGCAGCAGCAGCAACTATAAATGAATCACGGGTTATACGCGCGCCTAGTGTTTCCTTCGGCGTCGCGCTGGTACAAACACACAGTGAGAAGCAGTACATTTCGCGCGTCGGGGAGTGTGTGCAGTGC
This sequence comes from Trichogramma evanescens, assembly GCA_902732785.1. Lineage (NCBI taxonomy): Eukaryota > Metazoa > Arthropoda > Insecta > Hymenoptera > Trichogrammatidae > Trichogramma > Trichogramma evanescens. The sequence continues at coordinate 97,161 of CACVKI010144489.1, forward strand.
CACGAGAGAAAGAAACGAGATGAGAATCCATTCAAGCTTCAAAGCCTTTTAAAACGTACCGGTTTCAACTCTGTCCGTCCGCGTGTGTGTGCCACACTGAAAAATCCCCGGGTAAAATGCACAAACAATCCAACAGGGCTCTGCTCTCGCTTCACCCTTTCGACGAAAAAAAAAAAGAAAAAGAAAAAACAAGGAGAAAACGTCGTTAGCTCGAAAACTAATGATTTAATATAGAGCAGTACGCAGTGTATACCAGGGGCTAGCAGCAGCGGCGGCTGGAAACAATTCGCGTTCGCGCGTGATACGAGCCAGCAAAAAAAAAAAAGAAAAGAAAAAAAGAAACAAACAAAGAAAGAAGAAGAATAACCCACACGCGCGCCGCACACGTAGCTACTATTTATAAATTGTGCGTCACATTTCAATTAGTAGCATCGATCCGCGTCGGTAGCAGCAGCAGCAGCAGCAGCAGCAGCTTGCAGCGCAGCTTTGGGAAATAATTAGCTCTTCGGCCGGTATTTAAAATTGAATCTCGTATATACATTTTGACTGAATTAATGTGTGTGTGTGCGCGAGTACATACATACATATATCCGAGCAAACACGAGTGATTTGCATTTGCAAGTTGCGGGCGTTAATTATAACGCGTAACAGACAGAGAGAGAGAGAGAGAGAGAGAGAGAGAGACTGACTCGATGGCACGAGGAACACTGCCTCGTTTCTACGTATATATTTCTCTGTGCCGCCGCTGCGTACATCGCTGCTGACGCATGCCAACGGATATACCGCTAATACCATGTCCACGTTAATATACTTATAAATTGATTAAATAATTGTCACGAGTTTCGGGAACGAGCTATAATTTTCACGCATCGATTGACTTGACAAAGGATTTTTTTGCAACAAAAAAAAAAAAAGAGGAACCTTCAAAGTCATTGACTGTGACGAACGACCGATGACCACGTGACCAATAACCTGATTTATTGTTTTTAACGCACTAATAGACATCTTTAATTTGATCAATAATTTAAATAACACGCCTAATGTCTTTTTAACACACTGATCGAGGATAAGACGATGAACAAATACCGTGGCAAAATACTGCGATGCGATTATTTTATGTATAGCGAAAAAAGAAGTTTTTGTCGCAATTGCTTAAAGTGACGCGGTTGACATGACCTTAATGTACTTTTGATTGTGGCTGAGCGCCTCCGCGTGTACATTCGCCTTTTTACCATTCGTGAATAGAAATTTTCTCATAATTCGACGCGCGGTGGACGATTGTTTTTTTTTTGCCTTTTGATACTTTTAGACTCGCGGCTGCAGTTTGTTTGCCGCTTTGATTTAGAATAAATTAGTACTTGTGCCCCATCGTAAAGCACAATCTCGCGCGATTTAATCTGCTGCGTATTGGCTTTGTATGCCTAAACTGTATGCTGCCAATGTGTACACGCGGCTTTTTTCTATATCAACATCAGTATATGGAGTTTGAAAATACCACACAATTATTTCTCATTTAGAAATAGCTCGAGCAAAATTAAGAGGAAACTGAAGCTTGGATAAAAATGCAAACTTCCAAACTCGTTACCCCCCCTAAAAACTTCTAGCCAACGCACTTTCTGGATGGCTCCACAGTGCTCCGAGAAACATTTTAATAAACGAGAAAATGAACTCATGAATTTCAGCACACGTGGCGTAGATTTACAGTCGGTCATTGTTGGCTGAAAAATATCGTACCGAGTCATTACGGTAATGGTGTCCGCGAAAGAAATTTTTAAATAACAAAACGTATCAACACACCTGACCATTCGAGGCATTTTAACCGGTGCTGGCCTTATTTTCAGCAGCAGCAGCAGCCCTTGCCGATGTAGGTTAAGCCGTTACAGCGAGTCTCGTTATCTGCGCATTTCAATTAATCCCGAATCGCGTGCAGTTCGAAATTTGCCCCGTTCGCAGCAGCAGCAGCAGCAGCAGCAGCGGAGTAGGAAAAATCCTGCGCGCAGCTGCACATCCGAACTGCGGAAATCGCGCGTATAAGGTTTTTACGTACACTACTACACGTGTCGATGTTTTCGCAATTGCAGCCTCGAAAAATCATCGAAAACGGCGCCTCGAAAAGTCGGAAATCCGTGCGTGCGCGCGCCCCCTTTTCAATGTCCCGAATTTAACGACCTGCGATCTGTACCTATATGCGTGTGAAAAGTGTGTAAATCATTTCAGCCCACGTGTACCGTCCCCGAGGCAAAATTCACCCTTGGCTCCGATACGTGTAAAAGCGGCATACAGTAGGCAACAAATAATAAATTTACGAAGGGAAGCATCGATGCAAAAAGTTTCAACTTCGAGTTAGCGCGCTCGAAGGAGCCATGCAAAGGACAAAAAGCTCGCAAGCTCCTCTCTCGTCGTTTGCGCAGGGACATATACATTTTCCTAACTCTTGCGCGCCCGGCGTGGCATTGTTCTCGTATGCAAATAAAGATTCGCTCGCGTACACGTGTAAACGTCGCAAAAAGCTGGCCGCCGCCGCCGCGCTATCTGCGACTTTTTGCCGAATTCCTTCTTCTTTTTTTTTTTATTTTCGCTGGTCTGCGGCGCTCGTCGTCTAATCACGATTTCATTAGTCCGGGAGAGTAGCGTTGCGCGTAAACTTTACGAATTTTACATAACACGTGCTACGCGCGCGGGTCAGCAGCTATTCGTTGAATATTTGAACAATTTTTTTTTAATGCCCTGTCAATGCGATTTTTATACTCTATTGGAATAATAATGCAGAGAAGCGCTGCACTTCTGGGGGTGCAAAAACTACATTATACGAGTAAAATTAATTCCAGCTGTTTGCCAAGGTAAAGTCTGATGCGAAGGAAAACGTGCTGCGCACCGGGGAGAAAATGGTGATGGTGTTCTTTCGCGGATTTCCACCTCTAGAGTCCAGATAATATTCGGATCCTGGCTCCGTTGCAGCTATAGCATACGTGTATATCTATAAAATGTGCTCAGCCCCGAAGTGTGCAGCAGCTGCCGCTTTTTCCGTGAGCAATCTTATCTTTTAGCGCAAACGAAGGCCTCATTGTATTTGTTCGGCATTTGATCCCCCCTATTTTCTCTTATCTCTTTTGTTACACGTACACACCTATACGAACGACTTTGGACGAAAGGAAAAAAAGAGAAAGAGAGAAAGAAAAAGAGGAAGAGGAAGGTAGAGAGACGAAACGAGGCTTTTCTTGATTTTTCGGTACGAGCTGCCGCTGCTACTGCTGCTCTGTTGAGAAAGGCAGGAGAGGCTTGGTAAACATCGTTATCGGACTAGACGAACGAGAAGCTACAGATATATCCATAGGACGAGAGGGAGAATATTGCGAGCTCGAAAATAGGATGTACCCGGCTGACTATACCGTTGGAAAAGCTGTTGCACACGAGTGCGAATGCAAACTTTTCAGGCTTTAATCAGGGAATTTAGATTTTTTATTTCTTGCGCCGAACGAGCTGCTCGTTGTATTACTGCTACTGCACATTCTTATCTGAGAGTGAGAGGGAGAGAGAAACAAGGTTTGTGGATGGTGCCCGGAGAGAAACAGCAAGGAGCTCCGAAAGGAATTTCCGCGCCTTGCTCACGGCTTATTATGCACTTGCGCGACTTTTATTTGACGTGAAAGCTAATTGCTTTTTTATATATTTATTTACCCTCCCACTATCGCGATTAAAATCATGTCGAAAAACATTTTTATACTTCAATTATATATATTTTTGCGCAATTTCGACCAAATTTTAATTAAGTTTTATGACGTACAAATTTGATTCGCTTGACTTTGACGATGACAACTTTTTAATTTTGGTTAAAATAATTAATTTTTTCATTTTTATCCCGATGGCTATTTCTCCTCGTCCTACACCATAAGCTTTGGCAACGATGTAAAACGCATTACTACACGCGCGCGCGCGCGCACGAAGAGAAATATATATAACCAATCCATCGGCATTCGAGTGCAGTGACACTTTGAACTGTGTGTTGCGGGTAGAGCGGCGGTATTGCACTATTATTTATCAGCTCGTCGTCGAAAGAGAGAGACAGAGAGAGAGAGAGACAGAGAACGAAGCGCGTCAAAGCCTTTTTGCCGAGTTGGAGCGAGCTCTCTGGCTGTAGTAGACGTCGCGCGTTTGACACAATGGCGTCGGCGGCGGGGCCATGGAAACGAATCAGTCGAGGCTTCCTTTTGGCTCTCTGCTCTCTCTCGCTTGTAGCAGTAGCAGCAGTACGACCTGTCGTCCACTCTATATAGCTAGCTCACCGCCGTTTGAAAATTAATCCGCGTACAGCAGCAGCAGCAGTAGCCGAGTTTTTTTGATTGACTCGCTGTATCTGCAGCTACACTATCGAGTATAAGTCGTTAATGTTGAACCCCTCTTTTTTTTTTGATATTTTTGGTTTACCTTTTTTTCGACATTTGTGTAATTGAATGTAACTTTTACGGCGTAAAAGTTGAAAAATAAAAAATCAAAGACTTATTTTTCTTCACTCGCTTCATGGATATTTAATATTTTAATTCCTTGTGTTCTCCATCTCTCTCTCTCTCTCAATCAAAAGGAATCGAATTGAAATGTTTTTGCAAGTCATAAAGGTAAATGTTTGTCACGGGGAATTCTGCGGGAAAAGTTGAATATTTCAATATAAAATCCGGAGCTGCGGCGCTGCTTCGCTCGTTTCACTCGCTCGCGTGCAGAGAGGACTTGCAAATTCGGAATATCATCCTCTCCCATTGTATGTGTGTGTGTGTGTGTTATATACATATAAGAAGTACAGACGCCGTGAAAATTGCGTATATTGCATAAGTGCATCGGCGCTGCTGCTGTTGGCTGCCGCGCGGCTCAAAATGATTCGAGAGAGAGATGGAAAATTTCGCAGTCAGCAGAGAGAGAAGCGCGGCTGAATTCAATATCATTGAAAATTCAAGCTCCTCTCGCAGCCGGTGATTCTTCGTCTCTCTCTCTTGCGCGCAGCTTGCGCCCGTTGGGTCCAGAGAATCCAGGATCCAGTGCGATTATATGCTGCAGCTAGGATCGGCCGCCTATGCGAATGTACACATATGCAAATGCGCGGCTCGAGGTTCTGAGTCGTCGTCGTGGTAGTCGGTGGTGCAACTTTCCGCAGGTGGCGTCTCGCTCGCTGCCGAAGCTCTCCCTCAGCTAAGCCATTTCTCGTTCGTGAGCCCAGAGCTAGGAGCTAGCTCTCAAGAGATACACAGACAGACAGAGATGGAGCGAGGAACGAGAGACAATCCCGCGGGGCTAGCAACTATCGATTCTTATCTCTCTCTCTCTCCGACGAGTTCGGTGTAGCCGCACGAGCCGGCGGGATGGAACACGAACTGGCTGCTACTGCTGCTGCTCCGGGTGGAAAGAAAAAAAAATTTTTTTTTTTTTCTCCAAAGCTAGCTAGCTCTGGCGCAGGTAACGACCGGTGTAATTAGCAAAAGCTCGCTGCTGTAGTAATAATTCTTTTAAACGAATGGGCCTTAACACGGCTATATTATATATACGCCGAGTTTTAACGCGATTATGCGGCCTATTATTAGCATTAGCGCACTACACACATACACACATACACGAAGAGCTAGTAGCAGTGAAGCAAAAGAGAGTTGCGTTGCGTTGGCGTTCATTGAGTAATTATGAATAATTGGTTCACTTAAATGTGCATACACACACACATATATGAGAGCTTATATTGTATTCTATACATGTACGTATATAACACTCGGCGGGAACGAGTGAGAGAGCTTTAAGCATGTATCGAAGTCTATCTCGTTATAACGGTCAAGTTTTGCATGCACACACATATATACATAGCTGCGGCATGAGTGCTGCCGCAGATCGCAAGCTCGCTCGGTGTCGTTATAACTGCCTCGCTCTCTACACATTCACCCCCAGCTCACACATACACGCACTTCAGTTTATCGAGTGCGAGAATGAAAATTCGATGATTATATACATATACGTGTGTGTGTGTGTGCCACTATGCACGAGAGAGCGTGATAATGCACTCCCCCTATACATAGTAATACTGGCTGTGGGCTGTGCTCTGTAATACACACCTATAATATACGTATTATATGAAGTCTCTCTCTATATGTGTTCGTGTGTGTTATAATCGTCGACGAGCTAGCACGAGTGAGCAGCGAATTCCTGCACCTCTCGTACTCTCTCTCTCTCTCTCACCCCAACCAATAAGGTATCAATAATGAAGTTTATCAGCGCGATAATATTAGTGCGCGATTTATTTCATGGGGAATAATATCACACGCGCGCCTCGATGCTATGTGCTGCTTGTGCGCGTGTCGTATTACGCGAGTTAAATTTTCATTATTACCGGGCGCGACTGTATTAATTATTGCGCGCGACACAACGCAGTGTCTATTTTTTGTTTTTTNTGTAAAAAAAAGCTTCGTGTGTACGCGCACACCTCGATAACCAAAAAAAAACGAGGCGCGCGCGGGCGTATTTTAATTAAAGCTCCGAGCTGATTCGTTATCGCGCGCACTCGTTTTATTTACGTTGTTAGTTGTTGTTCCTTTCGTTTGTCATTACCGTACACCTAATGAGTACTCTCTTTGTCCCCTCTCCTGGCGCACGTATACCCTGCATCGCCTAGGTGTCTTGAGACTTTTCAAAAGGGACGATATGAAAAATTTATCTTACTGTTTAAAATTTTTACAGTAAGATTAATGCTATTTGTATTAAATTTACAGATTTTAAAAACCTTAATCATGGACATTAAAGTTTATTTAAGTTTCAAAACTCTCCTCTATATACCATTATTTTAATTTTGCTACTTGCAGGTTTACAGATAAAAAGGTACTCGCCATCTAGCGGGGCAGGTTGACTTTAATTTCAATAGGATTCTCATACATTTTTCGAGCCGTTTTGCCCAATCAAAATATTTAAATTTGGGTATAGAATTGAATTTTTACATAAAAAATTATGCATTTTACGTTTTATGTAAAATACAGTTATCAGTCATACTTATTGATAATTTTACATTAAATCTGCACCGAACTCGAGGTTTTTTTTTTGCACTGTGCATTCGATAATGAGGCATTAATATCGTGCACTCGACGACTCGGCTGATTCAAGCTAATAAAATCAAACGAGCTCGCTCGCGGCGACTCGCTGCGTGGACGAGTGAAATTCACCTACTACTCTACGTACATCGCAAAAATGATTTATCGTACATAACGCCCATGAATTTTACTATATATATACTCGATGCCTATCTTAGTAACGAGTTTGTTTCGAGCTTTTTGACACCGACGCGCGTATGCTACACACACGAATGATCCTTCCTGCCAGCCGGCGACGAGTCGCCTCCCCCGCGCGCGCTATAAAATGAATATGTACGCACATATGCTCGCGAGTACATCGCACATACGTGTGTATATGTACTTGCATATTCCGTGCGCAAATATATAGATATAATATTATGTAGGTACTCGTATGTAGCACGCACAGCAACGCGAATGTCATGCCGTCGCGTTCGCGAGGATCATGACATCTTGACACGAGCTTCATCATATGAACGAAAAAGAGAGGAACACAAGAGTGTCAAAATGAAATGTGAGATGATATTCCGAGCGAATGGTGGAGCGCAGCGCGGCACTGACTGACGGGATTTCGCGTATAAATACAATGGAAAATCTGCCAAAAATTAAAAAAAAAAAAAAAAAAATAGATGAGCTTCTCGCAGATCGCGCGCGCGATGTAATAATAATACTTTTTGATTTCTGATTCGTCGTCGCGAGCTTTCTGAATTGCGCAATTGTTGTTATACAGATAGTTTCGCGCGCATCTCTCCTCGGCGCTGCGCTAATTATGATTCATCTCTTTGGCCGCGACGACGACAATTAATTCAAACGAATGTACAACACACGATGGCAGCAGCATATTTATCGGGAAAGAAGAGGCGATAGGCTCGTGTATAGTTATCGTCGCAAAGTTTTGGAATAAATATAGATTGCGCGTTGCACGCGCGCCTCGGTATATAATAACGGGAATTCTCCGAGATATACACACGCGCGAAGACGACGGTTTCATCAGAACGTTGCGACGAGCTGTTGTTAACTTTTTGCAAAAATAATAAAATCACGCGACTCTGCGTCGTCTGCGCGCATTTGAAGCTTGGCACATACCGTTAGCCGAGAGCGTCAATATCGTATATAATTATTTTTTCCGAGAACACGATGGTCAGTTCTCGAACCTCCGCTGCGATAATGTTTGTAACATTGAATGATCGACGCCTCGCGCGTATTTTACGATACGAAAACGCGAGCGAATTTAGCGCTGATTTTATATATCTTATGCGTGTACATCATCGCGCGCTGCGGCTGTGCAGCTTGGAAACGTAATATCGAACGAGTTTTTCGCACCTCTCGACAAGTATATAGTACAGTACCGTTATAAGGTTGTAATATACCTCAAGCACATCCTGCCGTAGCAGCAGCAGCAGCTCCGGACGAGAAAGATATTACGTTGTATACACCCAGCTATAAGTTGTCGATAATCACGAGATAGGCCGTCAAAACAAAGCTCCAAGAGGTTTTCTCGAAATTTCGACGACTCGACTTAATCTTCGCTAATGAATTTTCGCCAATTATTTCGTTAAATCGCGCGCTGAAAGGATAAACGTTCAGCTCGCGGTCGAATCATCGGTCTCGTTCTGTGCGCGCGCGAGGATAATTACATCGGTTGCGTGCTGATAACATAAGAGCCTCGAGCAGCAGCAGCCAGTTACGCGTTCGCAAGCGCGAACTTCATTTCGTTTTTTTCCCCCTTTTTCACTCGTACGATGTACACGAAAAGACGGAGAATTACGAATATAAGCAGGCTATTATATATCGAAAATCTGCTTATGGAGTTCAGTCTCTTTAATGCGATGCGCGCGCGGCAGGCAAAAAACGATATATTTGCCTGCGCGCTGTATTGAATGCCTCTACGCGAGCAGCATAAATATTTTGCCGAGTATTATGTATGATATACGTGGCGCAGCGAGCGACGATGCAGCACACACATTATTATGTGAAGCATCGGAGGCAATCGCGTTGAGCCGCGGATGAAAACTAGCCGCACGGATTATTATATTATTCATATTCTCGCATGCATATTTATATCCTGCCCGAAATTATACGCCGCGCATCATACCGATCCACGAGAATGGCCCGGCGCGTAGCCGCGAAATTAATCAGTTACTATCTGCGCTGCAGCGCGTCTATCGCGGATCGCGCTTTTAATAATTGCCTTTGCTTTTTTCCTTCCAACGTTTTTGCCTCGTCGTTGTCGTCGCAAAACAAATATGTGTCTTTATTGCGTCCGCAAAGAGAGAGAGAGCAAGAACAGCTCTGAATATTAAAACGCAGCGGCGGCGATTTTTGCGTCGATCCGTCCGTCCATCGGCTCAGCTATTTTCACTCGAAACCGTCGCTTTATGTAAATTAATTTTAATGCTCGGTAAAAATAATAGAAGCGACAAAACAATCGTCGAAGCACGTCGCAATATGCGCGGGGCGTTAGGCCAAAATTTCAAACGGGTACCTGCACACAATAACGTCGGAAGTCAAGCAGATGTATCATACGAAATCAGCCAGATATTACCCGCTTTATGAAAATCCAAATTCCCCGTGGGAAGTTCGATTGTTGTATAGTATGTGTCTCGCGACGGAAGGTCTTTTCAGGGGACAAAAAAATTCGCCGCTAGATTCGCAGTTAACAACGTGAGTCATTCCGTGTCGCATCAATGTAATTAAAGTCCGATCGCTAGACTGGCAGAGACGCTTCTTTTTTTTAGCTGAGTCAAATGTATGTATCAGCGCGTTATCCAACTTGCCATGCATCGTGCAATTACACGTAATCTTTAGTTGTTTGTATGTTTTTTTTTGTAAATATTTTTTTTTAACTTAATTCCTTTTCCTCGGCGGTAAATTGATTTAAAATCGAACCGGATTAGGAACAATTACTTACACATCGGCCCGACGTAGTTCGAAATACGGGGGGAGGAGGAGGAGGGCAAGGTACGAACGAAAGTAGCATTAAGGCTGCGCTTAATGAAAAGTTACACTACGGGATTAATTGGGAACGGTCGAGAGGGCCCAAATATATATGGAAAGTAGAGTAGCAGAGAGGAGGTATTTTATACTTGTTTCTAGGCTTGTATACCCGAGGCACTGGGACAATATTTACTTGCGAGAGAATATATGTATATAGGTACGCGGCATACATGTAAATATATGCCCGCGACTAAGGTAAAAGTATTTATAGTATGTACCAAGGGAATTAGTACTAGAGTGTGTTTACAATCACACCTATATAGCGCCGCGCCGCCCGAGCGAGCAAATAAAATAGCCAAGTTTTGTGCTTGCGGGCCCTCCGAGAGAGAAAATTCACGTTTTGTATTTTTTTGTTGTTGGTATTTTCTTTTTCTCCTCTTTGCGTTTTTTTTTTTGTATTATTATATGCTCTCTCGCGCGCATTGTGTCCAATTTATTATTTCAAAAGAAGAAGAAGAAAAAAGTACGTAACATGCAATACACCGGCTAATGATTCATACGAAGCAATTCGAGCAAGTTTCATCCCGCGCATTATATTATTCTTCTTTCAAGAAATTCGTTCGAGAACATTCGCGTTTGATGCATTTCTATTCATAATTGAGCGCGCGCGCGCGCAGCAGACAGACTTGGCTCGCTCGTCTCGCTGTATACATATTCGCGAGATAGAAACTGGATTTTGCTGGCTCTTCATTTTTTTTTCGACGCGTAATGCGCACGAAACCTTTGGCAGAGAAATATATACCAAAAAAAGCAGCAGCAACAAAAAAAAAAAAAAAGGAGAGAATCGTAATTTCTGGAATTGCGGGGAAAAAAGCTGAAGCTCGGTTGTGAGCCGCCGCGCACCGATACACGCGCGCGTCACACAATTTGTATTATGTATGTATCCGAGGCTGCTATGTGTGTGTATACACAATAGAGACACTTGTTGCCGAGTTCGTTCGTTCGCTCGTCCAGCCGACAAATATTTTTAATTCGATCGCGAATTATAGACAACGATGTAAATTGGCACGTATCGCGCGCGTAACACGTTTTTTTTTTCATTATACCGTCACTATAATCGATTCGACTCGTAGATAAAGAATTAAAAATGCGCACGCGGATCGTCGGGATGGACGTGCAGTGTATCGTTCGTTATTAAACTAATGCTCACCTGGGAATGCGTCGACGTGGGCCAGCAGAGCCACCGCCGCGAGAACAACCAGAGCTAGTCCAGCCTTCATGGTTATGATTCGTTGATTAAAAAAATTCTTCAACCAAATGTAAATAATAACGATACACGAAACTTGGATCAATGTATAGGTATCAACAACCGAGCGTATACGATGTAGCGTGTGCGCGCCGAGTCTCAATCTCGATGTATACTGACGAGTCCCGCCGAGCCGCTATATTATATGCTCGCGAGCCGCTATACCTACTCCGTCTGTACACACGAAGGCCACACTGGGAAAAAACACGGACGAGCCGCACAACACATATACGTGTGTCAATTGTCTCTCGGTGTTATGCGTGTAGTTCGTTCATGCGTCGACATGCACATACACTACTAAACAGCCGCGGAGAGACCGAGAGAAGAAGAGGAGGAGGAGGAGGAGGAACGACACAAAATATACTTTGCGGAAGGTGCGGACGACTCGAGAGAGAGAGAGAGACTCGAGAGTCGCTGATAATCCAACGATTATCGTTTGCCTCCACTCGTTTCTTCCTTTTTCTCTCTCTCTCTCTTTCTTTGGATATTCCTACAGCCACGTCGATTAGACATCGGGGCTTTCCGCGCACATAACACGCGTTCGAGTCAACGTACTGCGTCAAACTCATATTTTTTTTCTTCGCTGTACGTTAAAATTTAAGCTCGCCAAAAAATTCCCCTGGACCATTTTCCCGGCTATTCTCAGATTTCTTTCAAATTTACCGGTTATTAGTAGAAGGAAAGAAAAAACCTACGAAAACTAGACGAAACTAGATATCGGTATATACGAGTTTTTTTTTAGAAGATTTCGCGATATATCTACATAATAAACACGTTCGATAGTTGTTGCATTTACATTATTAGCTCTAACACAATGAGTAGCGAACAAGTAAATTGATACACTAACGCGATCGATGAATATGCGTCGAAATTCCTGGAACACACGTCGTCGTACATATCGCAAAAGTATACAGAGCTCGTGTATAGAATAATTTACACGGTACAGCTTGTACTGATCATAAACTCATCGCTCGATTCGTGTACGATATATGCATCGATCAAAGCGCGCAGCTTTCGCGAAGCTGAGAAAATAGACTCGACTGAATTAATCATAGGATTCGTTGGCTCGTCGTGTGCGAATGAATTTTAACTCGACGCGTCCGAGTTTCGGCATTCATCGACGCCTCGAATATCGTTCGATTAAAAAAATGAGCAAATAATATATCTTTAGCTCGAACAGAAAAAGTCCTAAACCATTCAATTTAAAAGATGCAATGGACAACTCCAGTCGTGTTATGTACCCGAGTTACAACGCGTGTAGGATCTAAGCACTCGAGTCTCTCTCTGGGGCATATTTAACGCGACTCTCTAGTGCATGTCCACTTATTCGAGAGAACGACGACTCGATGTATAGGCTTTACTTGAGCGTCCTCGTTGCTGCTAGTGGTGCGCGACGCGGCCTACTACGTGCCACTGGCCGATCCAAAGAGTCATCTATCTATCTATCTATCTGCTGCCGGTGCAGACTCGATTTGTGCCTTCGAGCCACTTTGCCGATCATCGCGGACTCGAGTCGCACAGTCATTATTATGCGACACAAAGTCAATTTTTACGAGCCTAGTACATGGACAAAGTTGCACGCAGTTCATATTATTGGAGTAAACCGAATGTGCAATCGCGCGTAAAAAGCTACAAGGACCTCTCGAGCCCGTATAAACAAAGATCGACATCGAGCTACGGAGCGATGACGATTGTAAATTTTCGTATCAACGCTACACATTGCTCGCGGTCAAGTCTATTCTTGTGTGTGTGTAGTTTTTGCGCAGTAGTTGACTTTGCGATCGAGTCTCCCACCGAAGGGGGACGATCTATGATTAGGCTTGATAGTCTCTCTAAAACGATACGAGTACGTATAGGTAGTAGGCGCACATCGAGCGCGTTTTTGCTGACGGAATTGATGACGTATTTTAAGAGCGTAGCGAGCTTTATTGCTACCCACGGCTATGCATCGACAACTGGCTCAAAATATATTTTCGATCGTTTGTGTTTAATAACATCACAAAATATAGTGAGTCAAGCGAGCGAGAAAGAAAGAAGTAAGATTGTCAGCCGGAGCATCGCGCGGCTTATCAGTTCGGCAACAACAGCACATAGGTGCACACGCGTATCGAGTTTAACGTCGCGTCGATTCTCCGTATTCCACATAACGTAACGCGCGTTTGTTTTACGATGAGTCGCCGCAAAGCTCCGACTATTTATATTTCACATTCGAAGCCGCGCCGTGTAGACAACAAAGCCTCGAGGTATGGCATCGTTTTTTATTACAGCATTAATATTATACATCGGACACATGGATCAGAGATCAGCTAAGGGGGGAGGGCGAAAAATGATCGAACGACCTGCGAGATAACGCAGTAACTTGCGCGAGCGATCGTTGTGCTCTCTACTACATTTGCGTTCTACTTTTGTTGCATTTCCGTGTATATATGAAAAAGCTCCTTAAGCTCTCTCTCCTAGTGCAAATACTACCTAGAGCTGCGGTATTGCATAGATACAAAACGTATAGAGAGGCATCGATATGACGTGCTCGCTTTATCTTACGCCTACGGTATACAGCGCCGACTTCTTAGAACGAGCAGACCAGCAACAGAGAGAGAGAATAGGAGGCGAAGGCAAAATTGCCAAGAGAGAGAGAAAGCTTGCGGATTCGAAACAAGTGTATGCATCAATTCCGCCAGTGCGGCTATAGCTAGTCTAGTCTCTTCCAGCGTGCAGTTATATCCCAGCTGTACCGCACTCATATTCACTGGCCATTGCTGCTATATAGCTCTTCTCCCTCTCTCTCTCTCTGCACACTCTATTCTACTGCGAGTCCGTCGAATCTTCGATCACATGCACATCTTCCCATTCTGCCCGCTGCGCTGCGCGCGTATTGATCTTTCCCCACTTCACGCGGTGCCTGTGCCTGCCTGCCAAAGTCTGCTGCTGCTGCTGTACAACTCGCTTCTCTATACCAGCAGTCCACCGGCTTATACACGCTACACTGTAGCAGCTACTGCTGCACACACACACGAATGTAGGCTACGCCTCGGCTTCTATACTGCTGCTGCTGCTGCTGCACACTCGGCGCGCACATTCTCGTAACGATCTGGCCAAAACACGAGCTGCGTCTTTTTTTTTCTCTCTTTCATTCGACTTTGCGCTCGAGCCTTTTTACCTCTTCTCGTCGTCGTCGTCGTCGTCATCCCGTAGTGCGAACAACCAAATTTGCTCTCGGCAAACAGTAGAATCGCTTCGTATCGATGTACACGAACTTTTCGAACTCGAGCGAAAATTACGATCTTCCACAGGCACGAGTAACCCATACGAAGAATTTGAAGAAAAAAAAACCTGTTTGCTCGATCATTTACAATAAAGCGCATTACAAAAAAAAAGCTCGGCCAACATCTTTTTCGTATTATGCAGCGGCAGCAGCAGCAGCATGTGTCGCGCTCTGTGCAGCTCTCCCGTACTGTACATATATACAAATAGGGTTACGCGCACGTCACTTTCGAGATTGTTGAGTGACGTAATACACCAACTGCGCGCCCGACGAGCTTATACACAGCAGCATAGAGAGAGAGAGAGAGAGAAGCAGCGTGTACTGCACGCACCGTGAATATACAGCGACACACACACACACACACGTATGCGAAGCACGACGCCAAAGTTAGATAGGAGAAGCGTCAGAGGTAAAATTTGCAATGGCATTGCATTACAGTCATCTAATTTGAATTTATACACACGTTTCGCGCGTGAATTCAATCATTACTTGGCCCCCCACGAACTTTTGGGGAGGGTGAAAAAATATCAGCTAAAAATCAGAGCTTGCGAGGATTCGAGATTTTTGGGACGTTGATTCGATGCGCTATTTCGGAGTGGAGACAAATGTTTTTCAATTATAATTTATGTGTATTTAAATAAGCCAGAGTTACATTTTCGAGCTTTCGAGTCAATTTTGCAAGTGCAACTTACATTTTTAAACAAAACATAAAAATAGTTTTGTCTTATTTATATATAGTAAAGAAAAAAACATGAATTAGCCAATTAAACCGATTAGAGCTTGTTGGTTTACATTTTGTAACCCTTTAGCTTCATGACTGTCTGGCGTTTTCCACCGTAGGGCTTCATTTTTAGCCATACTGTAACGGACTTGCGGTTACAGCGTGTCACATAAAACGGAAGCATTCCTATTGATATTTAATCCCCCCAAGGTTTGCGCAGTATATCGAATGAAGTTTGCGCGAATGCGCACGACGTCGGAAATCAGAGACTGAAAAAAAGAAGTAATAATCAATCTAAATTTCGTTCGGTCGCACAAAAAATGCTTTTTAAAGGTTGTGCATTTTACGACTTCCGCTACAATTACCGCTGAAAAATAACAAAAGAAGAAGAAGAAGAAGAGAACGATGGCGAATCGACTTCCGTATGTACAGTATATATAACAGAGATAAAATATTTTATTTCTATTTTACGCTTCAACTGGCTCGAACGATCATAATGCGCATAGGGGATCTTTCGGAAAGTTGAGTACTTAACAAAAAAAAATCGCATAACAATAACATCTTTACTTATCTAGTTAGGATTTATTTTCATATAATAAAGAACTCAAGTTGCGCATCCTGCACTATAGAGGAAAAGTGAGCCTAAGAGAATCACAGCGCGGTAGAGAGTAGCTAGTGTATCTCTCGCTCGTGACATACGAAACTTCAAGTTTAACTCTGTTTCGGAAAATTAACTTATGTTTGACTTCAGCTCCTCTTGAGAGTTTCCGATTTCCTTCTCTCTCTCGCACTATGTATGCGTATGCATAAATATATATATAGAGAAACAGGCAAGCCCATGCAGACAAGGCTTGAGTGCACGTATAGTACGGGATACGCGCGAGGCAGTAAAAGTGGCGCGGAATCGTGGTTTACAATAACCCGAAGCAACTACATGTAACGCGGCAACAAACGCTTGTTTGAAATAATAGGATAAGGCGTGTGGGTGCGTAGATTTTCGAAGCCACCGACTCGATTTCTTCATCAATAAAAACGCGAGAGATACAAGAAGCAATTTATGATCGTGCTCGAGCACGTACGCTCTTGTCTCAAACATCTATACGCTCGGTATAGAATCCGTATCGTCAAACATATACTTTAACTTGGAGGGGCCTGTGCAAGCTCACCCAAAGTATATAAAGTCATAATGAAGACGTACCCCGCTATATTGGAAAGTAAATATTATACTTCCTAATGCAGTATTTTATATGTTAGATCAGTTTAATGCAGCGATTAATAAAGTTGTTCGCAGTGCCAACCGCAATCGCGATATGAATAAAATCGACTTAGGTATCGCTTTTAAAGAAAATATTTCTTACATTAATTTCGTTTGTATATGTAATTGCAATTGTATTTTTCCCCAAAAGCTCCATGAGCTTAATCATACGCACTTACGAATGCAAACAGGTTATGAATAATTTTCGAAAAAAAATCTTTTCTTCGTTTCATTGTCGTGATAAGCAGCTGCAAAAAAATGCTGCTCGCGAACAAAAAAACACGAGTCACCACCACCGCGGCGAGGAAGAAAAAGCTGCGCGCAAGCTGGCATCTTGCTCGTATTTATTAGCAAGATATACAGCATTTTACGTTTATACTAGAGAGAGAGAGAGAGCTGGGAGAGCAGGAGATAGCTGCTGCTGCTGCAAGGGATGCACACGGAGCATTATCATTGGAACATTGGCAGAATCTCTGAACGTTGCCGTGGAATTTAAATAAGCCGCGGGTACGAACGAACGATGCGAGAGAAAAGCGGGTGCAGAGTCAGAGAGAGGGGCAAGTAGATCAGCAGCAGCAGCTACGGCGGTGGCAGGATTTCTCGTACGTATAATATAAGGTATAGAGTAGTGCGCCAGCGTGTGCGCACAGCGTATAGAATGCAAAGGGTAAAAGTTTCGGTTTTCTGCCTAACGATGCGTGAACATGACTCTCTCTCTCTCTCTCTCTCTCTCTCTCTCTCCCTCTATCTTTCTAACTTTATCTTGCTTTGCTCCTTATGCCTGTTTATAGTTTCATAATTAGACGACGCTCTGCTGCGCCTTTTGCTTTGCCTCTCGTTCTCCGCGCGTTCTATCTTTCCTTTTCCACCGAGCAGCAGCAGCCGAGAGAGGTTGTACGGGGCTCAAGATTAAACTAGCTTTGAGGGTACTTTTAAGGCTTGAGTGAATTTTTCGGGTGATTCTCGTAATTTTCCAACTTTACCGGCAGCGGATGCTTATAATAAAGTATGCATGCAGGCCACGAGTGTTTGTAAACAAATTTATAATGCACGACAATTCTGGCATTTATGTTTGTGTTCGATTTCGATACAAAATTCATCATCTCTCATTCATCTCATCATTCACTCATTTTCTTGACTAGTCCCAGCGATCGGCTTCGACTTTATTTGTCCAATTTACTCAACTTTCAACTGAAATATCTCGAAAAACGTTTTTTTTTTGTTTTTTTTATCGTTCAACTCGAAAATAAGATTTTTTAAATGTAGAGTAGAATATTTTTCAAAATGTATTACTGATGAAAACTAAGGAAAATACAGAATACCAAAGTCAGCGTTCATTCGTGAGTTGTACACTATAATTGTAACCGCACGAATAATATTGTAATTCGACAAAAAAATATGAACAGAATTTCGATACGTTTTTTCCTCAGTCATCAATTGCGATTTTACTAAGAAGAAATAGACTTTGCCGTTTATTTCCCTCATAAAAATAGAAGCCTCGCTCCTTTATCTTCCTAATTCAGCTTCGTGATCTACCTCTAGGTGGTGCACTGCGAAAAAACGCCCCCACAAGTGGGAAAACACTTCTTAGGATACAAGTTGGAGACTCTTCGATCCATACTTTAGGAGTTATATGTTAACAGATGAGCCAAAGCTCGCGTACTAATAATATTATACGAATGTGAAATATTCGAATAACCGTTAACTTACGACGCGAATGTCGACTGGCAGAACTTGACATCGTTTCATCGCACATTGTGACACACTGCACAAACAAATACATGCGACCAACAACTCCTCGTCACTCTGCTTCTGCTGCTTCTTGAAGCTCACATACTCGGGATGCTCTTCGAGGGTCTGCTCGTCGGCCAACAGGAAGAAGAGACGGTGCTTTCGCAAAAACAGCAGCCTCTACGCCCGAGACCATACCGTTGCCACGGTAAGGTCGGCCTGGTCTGAAAATGCAACTTCAACGCGTTTTCCCAGAAGCCAATGGTGCTGAGGATCTTCTTCTGAGTAATCCGGTTTCAGCATCTCGGTGAGGAGGCGTGCATTGTCCCAGAGAGTGAAACTATCCTCTGTACACACGTGCAATCCTCTTAATAAATTAGTAAAATAAAAAAGCAACGTGAGCGTACGAAGTTGAAAACAAAAAAAATAAAGAATATGCACACAACAATTTGTCAGAATGAAATAAACCTAATGAATCATCATTTGGATCGTTCGAGCGATAAGAAAGCGATGATGCATATCTCTTTACACGAGAAGTATCATTTGGTTGTAAATTGTATACCAACACTCATGCGACTTATCGGACTAATTACTAAATTTTTCAGAGCAAAATGGGCAGATTTTAAATGCGTAAACTTTATTAATGAAACAAAAAAAAAACAAAGTAAAACATGTGCAGCAGGAGAGATTGCAGCGCTTTTTTAAGAGTCCCGAAACTGATATGGTGTCGAATAAAGAAGTGAAATTAAATTGTCGAAACTATACAACGAGGCAACGGCACATCGATAAAAAAATCAATATATTCGCGCACTCATATACGAGAATATAAGCCGTGCTACACGCAAGGATATAAAGTAGAATAGAGATATCGCGCGAGAAAAGAGTATACGAGCGACAGGTAGTTATAGTAGGTCGTAGTCGGAGGTGGATCGTGACGGCGTTATATATTATCGAATGGTGTGTGTGTGTGTGTGTGTGTGTGTGTATGAGCGCGCGCAGTCACTCTCGTATGCATAGGATTTTTCAATAAGGATAAATACATATATCCTCGGTGTAAGCGCGCGCTCGCTCTGGCTCTAACTTGTTTCGCATACATCGAGTCGAGAGCCGCCCGCGCGTGTACGAGCTTTTGTCGGGCGCGCGCGCGACTACGAGATCGATCGATCGCCTCTCGAAATTCCTCGTGTAGCTGAGCGAGAGAGGCACGTAAAATTAATAAATAATTCTGCGATTGTCGGCGCAACAAAAGAGCCCTTGCACGTACGAGCTGCACAAAGTTGCGAGCGTGCGTATACAGCAATTATTTCGATTGTAAACTCGGCGAACGGGCCGTCTACCGTTGAGCGAGCACATGAATAAATGAATCTTAAAAGCAGCAGCGGCCTATTATATTTCCACGAGATCGATCTATAAATACGTGCGTGGGTGGGGGAGGGTGGACTCGAGCGGTATGCACGTGTCAGTCAGTACGGTAGTCGGTATGCGCGCGCGTGTAAAAGTGTGCGCTCGAGTCGGTGTGAATTCTCGTCACTCTAGATTTTCGCAGGTTTTTCCTGTACACGAGAGGGAGGGAGCAAATATAAAATAGCTCAGCGTACATACATGTACGTAAAGCCGAGCGCGCGCGCGTGTAAGCTCGCAAGCTCGTCTGGCCGTTCATTGTACTTTTTTTTTGCTCCATTCCGCGTGCGCGTCTCTTACTCTTTGCAGCTCGCTGTCGTTATCGGATATCGACACCTAATTGTTTTTTGCTCGTCGATCCGCTCGACGCTCGCACGAGTCATGCAGCTCGATGCGTGTGTGTGTGTGTGTGTGTGTGTCTGTGTCTGTGCCACATAGCTACATACGTATATCCTGCGTCGAACGAGTTCCGACGGCTCTAATGACTGCAGCTTACTGCCTACTACGCGCGCTATTATATAAACTCTCGACTGGCGCGAGCTCGAGCGATCGGCAAATTATATCGACGCGCAAGAGCATGTCCTTTATGGAATGTGACAACGATGAGACACGCGGCAAACGAGTGTCTGTTTATTATCGAGCGACGCGTATATAGGATAGCGCATGCACGATCCGCGGTTGGATATCGCGGCAACGTCGCCAGCTCCCATGCCAATGTCCCCGCACTGCAGCGGCACTTGTCTGTATGACCCGCAGCAGCAGCAGCAGCAGCAGTTATATACCCGCGCACTGATAAATATCGCTTTCATTTATTCTTCCCTGCGCTCGTAGGTATATACGTGTACGTCAACGTGAGTGGGACACTCGGGGGGTGGATATGCGGCTATTGCGCAAAACTCGTTTCCTACATTCTTCAACGTCTTTTCTATGCTTCGCTCACTCATATGTACGCGCGCAGCAGCTCCGCTTCATTTTCCTTGGCGTATCATTCACGGCACGCAACTTCTGTTGAGAGAAGACGCTCGATGAGTATCAAAGTATATTACACATGTACCTGGCTCTAGGCTATTTGAAATGACTACATCTTTTTTGCAATGACTGTCACGTCATGCGCGCACGAAATGCCTTGGGTACATGGCAATCGACCGATCTCGTATTTCCAGGAGCTTTTCTAAATGCGAGCGAGCTCAGCGAGGATATGCTAACTTCCAAAGCCGTAATAATTATTGGCACTGGTCTTTTTAGAATTATAAGAACAAGATCCATTCGGATAGCAGCAAACTTTGTCAAGTAGACGTGCAGTATGTGTGTGTGTTTACGTTTAAGGAATCAGGGCTCGAAATCTCGAGCATGCAAGTCCATACTCCATTGCACAGATTGCCTCGGATGTGCGCGAGCGTATGGCTTAACTGTGTATTAGCCGTCGTTGGGGCCGCTGTACGCACGATTGACTTTTATCGGATGCACCGCATGCGCAACACAAAGCTAAGCCTCAGATTTGTGCACCGCTTTTCGCGGACTTTATGTAGCGCTCGGTGCATGATTTTGTGAATCAAGGCGTTTAATCGCACGCATATACATTTTAAACATTTTTAATATCAAAATAAAGAAACAGCCTGTCAGAATCCTTTTCTTTGTAGGAGCGAATCTGCAATAGAAAATCCAACGGTTCAATCAAGAGTCAATAAAAAACATTTGAACACCCGGACTAATTATTTTCTTGTCTTTATAAGCGGCTGAATCAACTTTGCAACCAGCCGCTAGGTGGCGTGTTCTGAAGAAGTCGCTCCCGCAAGTGGAAGTCAACTTTTCAAGATACAAGTAGCAGTGCCGTGTGGTCGCGTTTTCGCTTTTGAAATATTTTCCACATGTCTCACATGCTTACTTACAAACTACAGCGGTACTTACACTCATCAATTAGCTGTCTTGTCCTGGTAATAGTAAAGCGACTCGTTCATGTCTGCCGCATTATCACGCAGCTGAAGTGACCTGCTGAAATGAATATTTCACAAATGAAAAATAAATATTGTTCTTCACTTCATTTTTGTATTTGTATGAAATGAAATAAACAATTTTTATGTTATTCTCCCTGGATTAAAACAGCAAGTATTTAAAATCTTAATAACGACAAGCTTTGCACAAGTTATTCTAAGTCTGCTGGCATTGCTGTTTGTTTAAAATGGAATTTTATTTTTGTTTGTTTAAAAATTGTTGGTTTAAAATGGAAGATGATTTGGATGATAATGCGACTCGATTTATAGGCTATCAATGACATCTCCCATCCTCAAGGCCATGATCGAGCAGCATATGGTTGCCTAATTCAGCGAAGTGTTGTACTCTTCAGCCAAAATATATACATGAGGGACGATGGTGGTGGTGTCGCTCGTGCATCCATAGTGACTGTAATAACTTATGCAAGGAACTGGATATCGCTGGCATTGCCAAGTAAACGTTTGCGCATTCAAGCCTTAGTTACGAAGCAATGCCATTTCCAGTTAAAATTACTATTTAGAACTGTAAGGTTTGCAAAAAAATTTTTAATAATGAAATATTTTTTCATTTATTTGCGTATTATTTTTCATTCAATTCATGTACTTCATAATTTTTCGGTTGTTTAAATTGTATATAATTTCGCCCTTTGAACCACAAGTAATTGTCGCATTATTCTGATTCAATTTTTACCAAACTACAACTATTATCAAAATAAATGGTGTTTCATGAGTATTATAGAAGCCTCCCCCCCACCTAAAAATTATTCTACCATGGATTTTAAAAACAAAACCAACAATCATACCGAGTGCTCTCTGCATTTTCAAGGCTTGAGACTTGCATTCTATCGTAAGATAGAAATGGCAGCTTTTTCTACCCACAATTTTATCTGATCAATATGATGAGCAAATTGAGGCCGAAGTTTCTTTTGACTGTCGTGCGCCAATTTGTCAGTCATCAAATAATATAAGCTAACAATGATCGATAATGATCATGGCTTTGAATGCCTGTAATAAAATCGAGTAAGCAAACAAACTTGAGATGGTGATGAAATATAAACGCAAAAGGACGACTCACCGGTGTCAATGTTGGTGTAGGCATGAACGTAAGCTGCCCTCGGGTACGCTTTTGGGTAATGGCCGCCATGGAAAATACCAACGTTTTTAAGGAAGTAATTATTTTCCTTCTCAAATTGAGACCCCAGAACCTTGGCTACACCTTCGTACTCTAAACAAATATGAGTTCCTGAGGGTACATCGATCATGGACGCGAAATGGATCTGCAGGGATACAACTGCTTGGGGTTTTTCGATGCCAGCATCTATACCCGAATTTCTGCCATGAGCGGCACGGTAAAACAAAACACACATAATGGCTGGATACTGCAACATTAGTTTTTTTAAATGGACAACAAAATTGGTCCGGAAATCCTCATAATCTTTTTCAAAAACCTTGAGAAAAAAAATGTAAGTTAGTAACCCAATTTTTAACCCAAGTAACCCAAGTAACTTAAATGACTTACGTGCACGCTCTGCCGTGTGGTTTTCTTGTAGCTGAGCGTTTTATGATGGAGAAGCATAACAGCTCTCGTGAAGACCGTCTTCAACATCTGTGACAGCTTCAAGCCCCGAAAATCCCTATCCATCCCAAGCAGCGCGTAAATCGTGTTTCCTTTGCCCAAGCCGCAAATGGGAAACTCGACCCAAGCGCTAAAGAGCCTAAAAAGAGAACGAGTACGGATTAAAATAAGATGACAGATTAGATAAGCCCCATCCCCTCCATTAGTACTTACTTGCTCAGCTCAGCCGTCATTTTTGTGTTATCAGGAATACTGTAATTATACTCCTGATTGAGAGTCAGCTCCTGATCTGTGGCAAGGTCAAGCAAGTCATGGGTTACTGCTATGACCGAGTCCACATCAACGGCCCCTGTGAGCAATTCTCGCGGACAAGTGACCATACGAAAAGTGGAGCTAAATAGAAAAAAAAACACGAGTTAATGATTGACAAAATGGCTTACTCGGGTTACCTACTTCTCCTCATGCTCGTCCCATTACACTTCAGAAGATGACGACGATACGAGTCGATTCACCCTGGAGCGACTGGTGATGGGCTCATCATCCTCTGAATCGTACATCAACTTTAGATCGGTCCTGCGCTGCTTCGGTACAACGACCTCTTGCTGCGTATCGGCCGATAGTCGCTTGCGGTCCGTGGTTGGTGTGACGATCGACCGAATATTGGAGGGTGCAGGACGTCTGGGCATCGACTCTAACTCCTTTGTGGCAGGAGTTGCGATTCCGGTTCGAGCACGATAAGCTCGACGTCTGCGGGGGTCGACCTCATTTTTGCACAAAGTGCTGCCGCTGTCTTTGATTTTGCCGGTGGTGGGGTTGATTTGGGAACGATACTAAAAACGACAACAGACTATTGTAAAATATTGCAAATTTAATTAATCGAAGGAGAGAACAGCCTTACCGGTCATGGTAAATTAATCCATGCTTGTTGCCGTAGGCTGGACATTGCTCGAGAAAGTCTGCGTACTGGCGACGATAGCTATTCAGCTCATTGCGGTCGCATTCACGCAGAGCTTCCCTCAACTTCTTCGGGGCCCTTTACGCCCAACTCGCAGCGGTCATGCGGGTTTCTAGCGCTTGATTCTGCAGCATGGCGAGTATGCTTGCGATATTTAGCACCCATACGCCACAGTTATCGCCATCGTGAAGTGGCTGCTGCTCAAAGTGGGCATCGAAAACCGCGAAACCTTTCAGAGATTCAGATCTCTTACGAAAATTATAATTTTATTCGAACTCTAAAATCCCTAATAAATCTTGCATAAAATTCGCTTTCAAAACTTTTAAACGATACAGCTTTCGTTTTCAAAAACAATTTTCTTATTTACCTTACCGTTGAAGTGTCGGATCTTGACACGCACGTTCTGAAAAGGTTGTCACTTTCATCGCACCTTAAAATCGACTCTTTTTATGAATCTTGTATCTGCCCTTGCGAAAAATCAGATTCGCATTCTCACATTGATCCCCATTCAATCGTATGAGCTTTTTCACCAAAGTGTTAGCCAAAAGTCCTTTCGCGAATTTTCCAACCCGGAAAGTATAACAGAAAACATTTATGTTACTATTACATGTCATTATTTTAAGTCAATTTTGTAAAAAAAAAATAATTAACATCATTCAACAAAATGTTACGACTTCAAAAACATCGTTTCCGATGTACACGGAAAAGTTTTCGTATTACACACAAAAGGAGTCGCAATTGAGTCAATATATAGTAATTTTGTTTTGTCAATTGTATATATTGTAGGACCAATTATAATTGTAGTTACAGTGACTACAATATATTTAATGAGAGCTACAATATATTTAATCCCTCCAATTGTTCCTGCAATGTTTTCTTTCCCAGTTTTCCGTTTCTGTGCTTGCCTCTTATCAATTTTTTAAAAAGTTTTTTACTCTCTTTCTTCATTCTTTCGAATTCTGCAATTTCTGGCTAATGCAGTTCAATTTCTTCATCCAGCACTTTTTCCGTATCAACAATCTCGCTCAATTAGTTGTACGCCATATATGTTGTAATGGTTTTACCCGCGGCCAAATACGCTAACCACTTGGGCTTGCAATGAGGACAGTCCGACTTGATGTACTTCGGCTCGCCACACCAAAAGCAGAACCAACTCACCGGTGGCTTTTGGCAATCGCCCCAGCTGTGGTCTAGCTCACCGCAGTTCCAGCACCCCGGTCTCACGTGCAGTCAAGTCCACCATAGGCTCCGGTTTGACTCGTGGCTGATGCTCTCTCGAAGGCAAATTCAACCGGGCAGCAGCCTCACTCGCCCCGGAAGCCTCCGACTTCGTCCCAGTCGTTGACTTCGACTCCGATTCCGACGACTGCGACATCGACAGGTCCTCCTGTTCGACGATGCCGCCGGCCACACCTTCTCCACTTCGACCGTCCAATTATCATTTGGCTCCATTAGGGCGTCTCTACATAACTCTTACGCGCCGCGACGCGTCGACGCATAAATCAGGGTTTCAACTGCGAAATAAAATATGAACCCATTCGATTAATGTAGTAGAAAATATTAACCTCTAAGTATTCGCATCGCATAGAAGGGCCCTTACAGCCAAACCAGGCAGCTCTTCATCTGGCTTTCCTTCCTTATTCTCTCTATTTTAAGGTCTCTTCGACTTGGGAAAATTAGTCACTTTCTTACAATGTTTTAGAGTGTTCGATAATTTTTTGCGATATTTTCTCTCGTTCATCTGAACGGCAATATACTTTGCTGGCCGAAACAATGTCGCCTGCTAGGCCAGGACTATCGCCGTTCATACTCCGATGGAATCGGAGCAGAACTCCAGTCAGCTGACAGTGCCAAACGAAGATGTGGGAATGAAGTAAAAGCAGATAATCGAGGACTCTGTAAAAGATACAGAACATGCCGTAACCTCGGAGAAGGGGGTCGTCATTGACGAGCGCTCACATGACCAGTCAGCCGCCGTTCATACGTCCCACGTTGGGCGTCATTTGTAACGGTTCCTGTGACCGTTATGGTTGACTGCTGGGTCCCTCCATTTTAATAATCAGTGAGCCAGTGAACCCAGTTAGCAGGAGGATACTGTAATTTCTTTGTTTCAAGGTGACAGGGAATAACTTGACCACCTAATTGGCTTAAAGTCGTTCAAGCACGAGTTGCAACATCAATTTTTTATTATCTTCAAGAATAATTATGTAAGAATTTCGATGAAAGTATAATTATTAAAGCAACGGGCAAAAAGATAAAAGAAATAAAAAGATCCATGACATAGAATTCAGCCATTTGCAAAAATATCAAAGTAGCCGCCACCGTTGAGAAGGAAAGTCTACGACGTACAGCTCGGTATACAGGCACGTTGGCAGTGCTAATCGGCCGTGCAGGCTCACTGCTGCACTGCCGTGTGGACGCGTAAATAAAGTCGCGCCGCCGCCGTATACGACGTATCGTGCGGCAGCTACAGCCCCGAGTGTATATGCGCAAGAGCTTTATACAAACCCTACCTCGAACGCGACTCGAGGGTGTAAAATTGATTGCGCCTAAGCAATCATCAGGCTCGGTGCTCTCGCGCTTTGCGAATTAATCGACGATAAGAGTTTCGAGTCTGGTGAGAGAGAGAAAGAGAGAAAGCGTGTATAATAATAGTTATTCGCCTGTACTGCGACTCCGCGAGCCACAATAAAGAAGGAAGCCATTCGTTTCTTTCGCCGCGAGGAACTTTATACAACTCGAAAGGACTCGCGAGCAATGGCCCCTTTCCGCAATGGGACAATTTTAACGTCTTACTTTCGGTGCGACTCGAGCTCTTTAGCTGCAATATCGAGATTTTCTTTTACAGATAATTCACCAACTTTTTTTATTTCTTTATCTACCGAAGCATTATGAAATGTTCACTTATTAAGTTGTTTGGTTTTTTCAGTTTGTATTCGACTTTAATCATGCGTAAATTTCACAATATTGAATTTAAACATTTTTTGATTATATTCTGTACGTGATATAAACGTAAAACCTAGATCAGAGTTTGATAAAAATAAATTATTTACTATTTTGGTAGTATCTTCATATATCATTCCATGAAACTCGTATTTACGTAGAACTCGTTTCATTTAATTTAATTTTAGTATTTTTTTTTCAATTTATTCACTGTAGCTACATATTATCGTTTTGAATTTTTCTACCCCCTAACTCTCACGTACTCATAACTCTTTCAGGATAACTTTGTTAGCTAAAAATTAATTTACGTATATCATTCTTCAAACATTTTCAAGTTCAATGTAATTGTATAATTTGATCAGTAAAGATTACAATTTTATCGTCGCAGAAATATCTGCAGTAAGCTACCGATAAATTCTATGGATAAATCAAAATCATATAAAAATCGATGCTCCGACGAAAAGATAGGGCACAGCTGAGCTTTTAAAGGATCAAACTCGAAAAGAAGGGAAAAGGTCAGAATTTCGAAAATGCTCGCCGAGAGCTTGTAAGTAAAGTCAAATAAGTTATAAGAGGAGCTAGCTCGAGGCATCTCACGGCGTTGGTGGACCAGCATGCGAGCAGTGGCAGCAGCGGGGGCCGGGGTCTATAACTCTCGTTATAAGCACCCTCTCGGCCGCCGAAAAAGCGGCGAAAAAGAATTGTCGCTCAAAATCAATATATAGAGGTCGCTCTACTGCTGCTGCTGCTGCTGCTACTAATGTTGGCGTGAGCGCTCGAGCGACCATACCAGCATCAGCATGGCACTCTGTACGCGCTCCCTCAGTAGTAGTAGTAGTAGTAGTAGTAGTAGTACTAGTAACGTTACCCAGTCTCAAGAGGTTCGCCTGCGCTCCAGCAGTCGAGAGAGTAAACCATGCTGAAGCACCCGCCACTGCCAGGCGTTTCGATAAATATACACTCGCGATTTATCTACTATATATTCTGTATAAATGCTGCCACCGACAATTTTACTCCTTTTTACCCGCGCACGCGCGCGCCTTTGTCATTTTTCACTGAGAGAAAGAGACTGTACAGCAAATTTAATCACATATTTTCATGATCAATAACAAATACAAGCAATGCCCGATAATTTAATGATTACAGATCAAAAAAGTTTGTTTTGTGTTTATCGAAATAAAAAAGCTCATATTCTAGCCGTCATCAGCAAATGAGTTTTTGTGTATGGAAAGGCTTGACCACTTGAAGTCACTCTTACTATCTGAAAAACATATTTTATGAAGCGAGTTGCCTATATTCCGACGAGGATATGTAAAATTTTATCAAAATTGATCAAGCATACAAAACAGAAAAAAAACACGGTTTTCCAAACTTTTTTTCATCGACAGAAATTTTAGTAATGAAAAGCTTACCCAAGTGCGCTTCATCGATCCAGTCCAATTTTACAATTCCGAACGTTCTTCCGAGCACTTGTAGTAATATTTTTAATATATACCTCTGAAAAATTCATTATAAGCTCGCTTGGCATATTCATAACTGGCAAACGCATAAAAGGTTCGCATAATTCTCCTATATCAATCTTCATGAACTGTCATATCTTAATGAAATTTTGCCAACGCAATGCGAGGTGGAGCTCTATTCATTTGCAAGTACAGTTACTTAAAGCGAAACTCGTACACAAAAGACTTTATCGCTAATTACTTTCAGTGCCATTTTTGGTGAGAGCCAAGCGCGCAAAACTATGGAAAAATTTCCTGCAGCTGCAATATCAAATTTTATTGGGGTTATTTAATTTTTGTCATGAAAATTTAAAAATAATTCAGGTAAACAAATTTTCTAAGCTTTTTATTAATGATTCATAGAATTCGTTGAATCCATAAAATCACTGGTGCAGACGATACAGGAACAGAACTTTTTGATTCGGTCTCACTTGGCAGGCTCTGCACCACATGTAGTTTCATTCTCTGCATCGCGGATATGTCATAAACTTCATTTATTAATTTTATATCGAGCACATCCAGACGATTTAGTTCTTCAAAGCGGCCAGGAATACATGATGGGATTTATACGAAGAAAAACTTTACTTTCATAAATATTATTGCGTATCGTTGATTTGGCAAGTGCAGCAACAGCAGCAGCAGCTCTTGGAGTATTACATTTTTCATTGGCAAAGATGATCGATGGCAATATATTTTCTGTAACTTTCTTCGAGGGCGAGCGCGGATAAGAAGAAAAAACAGCGCGCAGCTACACGGTTCATGGGGCTGAAAAAATGATTAATCGATATCCTATATAAATTTCGTTAGTCGTAAAATTTGTCACTGCTATTGATATCTCGCTAGCGTGTAATAATGCGCTCAGCTATTGATTCTCGGTGCGGGGGAGGAGAGTAAAGGAGTGAAAAAAAACTCGAGTTATATAGCGAATCAACGGAGAAAAAGAGAGAGAGAGAGAGGAGGAAGGCGAGAGCACGATCGCGGGAATCTGGGCCAACGCGCGGAGCGGCACGGCGAATCGTGCTAAGGTCGAAGCACTACTTTTACCACCACTACCACTATAGGCACTGCATATGACGAATGCTAATATGCACGCGCGCGCAAAAGTAGAACATGAGCTTTTGCTCGAGAGCCAAACGTTTGGCCAACTCGAGCTCAACCTCTCTCTGTGTGTCTCGTAATTGAGCTTTTTTTTGTCGGTCTTATCGCGTACATATACGCGCAAAAGGTATCACAGACGCGATGATAAAAACGGTAGAAAGAAGCTGAATCGTTTCTTTGAATGGCAAAGGCTAGACTACTTCTGCCTGTGTTAAGTTGGCTGATCTTGCCGAGCGACAACTGTATAGCAGGCACAACACATCGAGCTTGAATGATTCAGCGATGAGCTTTCGCGTCGCCTGTACCTACCTACCTACCTGCAGCGCCTTGCGAAAAAGTTAGCCGTGCTCGGTTCGAGCATTAGCCTAACTCGTTCTCCGTCTGCGCCGCGAACGGCACCGACGGAGTATTAATCCCTCGGCGAGCTCGCTTCCTTCCTTATATAATGCATATGCACTCGCGCGCACACACACACACACACACACACACACTCGCATGCGGCAAATACATACATAGGTATCATACATATGGATCGCCTTGCCGACGAGGCTGTTTTTGCAGGTTGCTATAGGAGCTCTCCTGGCGCGCCGTTTACCTCCCTCCCGCCGCCCGCGCGGGTAAAAGGTTGCTGACATTCCGCGAGGCGCAAATTTCTGCTATTCGCGCGAGCAGCTTTACGAAAAGCTTCGAGTTTCTCCGACCGATGTAGTCGTTTGATTGGATCAATTTGTGCTTTATGCGCGACACAAAGCTCGTTTCGACCGAACAGTTGGTGTCGTGTGTGGTTTTATGAAGTTTGTTGTTGTTGTTGTTGCTGCTGCTGACAGTGTCCCGACACGTTCTCTGTCCAAGCATCCGCGAGCGAGCTTTTTTACACCTTGCGGATGTGATCCAAATCCGATGAGAGTTGTGGTGTTAAATCAGCGGCGGCGCATGCGCTACTCAGGCTGCTGTCGTCCTCGACTGCGGATGTTACTCTCCTGCGTGCGTGACACCGTTTCACCCGAAATGGGTTTAAATCCAGGGGATTCTGAATCAAGAGCGATTATTCGAGTTCACCGCGACGAGTAGCCGTTCTATACTGTGCCTTAACGATATCATTTTCTCACTGGACTTTTCATCGAGCTAGTGGAAGTTTTGACACTGATCACGTGGTAGGATATCACTGGGAGCTTGAACTACCTGGTCTATGGCTGGACACGATTGCAGTCGAGCTTTATCTTAGTTTCGGGTGTTTTGTGTCATAGTGATGTTCCCAATTAAATCAGTGCTAACGTATGTTCACCGGTAACTTCAATCTGATGCTGATCTGGTTCATGTAAAAGTGAGCTTTGGTTCAAGATTACAGTGGAGAAAAAATTACGTAATTTTAAATTATGTCAAAACAGACCAAGTTGCGGTAAAAAAAATAAGGAAAAGTAAGTTTTCAATTCTATAAAATATTTTGCGGTCAAAATTTTCACTCGTTGTGACGATTCAAATTGATCGACGATGCACACAAAGTAATACGTTTTCAAAACGCTGCTAGACAAAAAATATTTAAAATAAGTCTCTATAGCAAAGCTCGAGCTTGCAAATGCAAATGTCGACGATTATAAAATAATATTGTTTTTTAATTCGCCTTGGAGCGCACAATACAAGCTTGGGTGAAATTAATTTTGCGCAGGTAGCAGCAGTAGCCAGCAACCCGGTCGATTAATGCAATGAAAACAAGACGCCAATGGGCGACGAACGAATGGCTAATTTGGCGGGCTGAAAGAGGCACGAGACACAATTGCGTATAGTTCCACGCAGCTCATGGTGTCGGACGGCTCGCGTATAGGCGATGTCTGAATGGGTAGCGGACTGTGCTCGTGCCGAGGTCGGGACAGCCAATACAACGCTGGCTCGATCCTCGACCGCGTCATCAGCCAGGCCAGCGACGAGGACCAGTGCCTCCTGTACAAGCTGGCCAACTACAAGAAGGGCGGCGAACTGATCGAGGCCTACAACCATGGCGGCCAGCAGGAGGTGGAGCGACTCATGCGCGAGCAGTTCGGCGTGCTCATGTACGCGGGGGGCAAGGGCCAGACCATCAATCGGTCCGAGTACCTGCGCTGGAAGTACCGGGACCAGGAGTGGGTCGTGCTGCCGATCGAGGCCTCGCTGAGCCGCTTCGATCCGCTGAGCCAGTGGCGCGACCACGAGGCCTGCTGGCAGATGAAGTATCGCGGCTCCCTGGGCGAGAGTCTCCTGCACGTGCTCATCATCTGCGACACTCGGGCTCACACGCGAATAGCCCGTACCCTCCTCAAGTGCTTCCCGCGGCTGGCCATCGACGTGGTGGAGGGCGAGGAGTACCTCGGGGCCTCGGCCCTCCATCTGGCCATCGCCTACGCCAACAACGAGCTCGTGCAGGACCTCGTGGACGCCGGCGCAATCGTGTCCCAGCGGGCCATCGGCAGTTTCTTCCTGCCGCGCGACCAGCAGCGCTCCAGGCCCGCCAAGACCACCGAGTACGAGGGCCTGGCCTATCTGGGCGAGTACCCTCTGGCCTGGGCCGCCTGCTGCGCCAACGAGAGCGTCTACAATCTGCTGCTGGACTCGGGCGCCCATCCCGACGAGCAGGACACCTTCGGCAACATGATCCTGCACATGGTGGTCGTTTGCGACAAGCTCGTGAGTACATATATAGTTATACACGCAATGCGGAATCGATAGAGCAATATGGGGCTTGGCTGTGCAGACTGCAATCTCGTGCACTCGACGAGTTCGTACGTATACGCATAGTGATACGTTGTTACTTCTCGAGCGTATTCTCTGCTGTGCGCGCGCGAACGACGTTTCTCGGTGCTGTAGGCGCCTCGTATAGCGAGGCAGCAACCTTATTTGCAGCTCGCGCTCGGCGCGTAGAGCTGTGTAGCTACACGCGTATACATATAGCTAAGTAAATGGGCCGACACAAGTGCAAAGTTTCGTGTTCGTGAACTTTCGATATGTGCTTCAACTGCTTCTACTCTCTGCTCGCTCGCTGCTGCTGCTGCTATTTTCTCGTATAGCTTCTCGCTCGCTCAACTTCTCTCTCTCTCTCTCTCTCTCTCTCCTCGCGAGAGCTTGCGATCTAGATGCTGCACACAGCTGCACACACACACTCACTCGTGTATCGTTTTCGCATTTTCCCCGCATTTTTGCGCGCGCGTTGCATTGCATTGCATTGCGTATATATAACGGTGGCACGAGAGTACGAAAAAAATCAAGTGCAGCTGGTAAACGCCAGAGCTGTGCGGAGCTAGCTAGAATTTTTATTTTGCACCTCTCTCACTCTCTCTTTTTTTTTCAATCGTCATCAACGCGCAACGAGATTGATTTCGAGACTTATAGTCGCACGGCTCGCTCGACGCGGTTCGAGAAGCTGAATGACAGCTCGGGAGGCCGCGATTATTGTGCTCGCGGATCGCTATTACTCGCTCTCGCGCGCGCTACACTGCAGCAGTAGTAGTAGCGATCTCCTCTCCATTGTGCTCGGCGAGATTGGACGGGTATTGCCGCCGCTGCTGCTCGGCGCGCAATGCATCATTTTATATCAATCGGTTAAACACCTTTTACTACCCGCGCTATACATAGCCGCGCTGAATGAAATCCTAGCTGCCACGTCGTTTCGCGGGTTTAATGACATTTTTATACGTGTATAAAGAAAATCCAAACGATCGCGTGCAACGGATTTTGCATTAATCCCGCGAACGCAGCTCTATATTGACAGAGTCAAGTATGAACTTGTCTCTGTAGTATATACAGAACAGAGCGATGCGCGCGTGGAAAAATTTCCTCTCTCCCGCGCGCGATTCGAGTAGCAGTATAGCAACAGCAGTAGTGCGTATAACGCGGAGTGTACAAGCGAAGAGAAATGAAATGTGAAAACGCTACTCGCTCTCTCATCTGCGCGCGCGACCGCAAGGAAAATTGAACTTTTACCCAAACTGCTGAATTCGTACTTTTACCAGCTCGTGGGTGTATAAGCGAGCTTTTTTAATTCCTTCCCACGTGTGCACGTACGTATACCTCGGAACGCGTGGAATACTAGTTGAGTTGCCGAATACGAGCGCCTCGGATGCAGATTGGAGAAAAATTAACTTTGCTGCTCGGACAAATATTTGAGATTTAGCAGTGAACTGCTCGATATGCTGCGAGTTGTTCGAATTCATTTGACAAAATTAGTGCGAGGTAATTTTTCACTGCTGTTGTTAAATAAATGATTTCTTGACAACATCGTTTGATGATAATTTATGGAAAAAATCTCAAATTTACTCATAGACGCTCGAGCGTTCCCTTGTAGTGTTCAGCTCGAGCCGATGATTCATTTTTAGCGAGTGCAAAATACGTATATATGCCACACATACTGCCTCGGGAACATCACATATGACGCGCGTACGGTGTGTTTGCACAGTCAAATTTGGTACACACACGCCCATGCATTTGCGTAAAAATACATCGTTTCGCACTCGAATAGATATCGTGGGTCACAGCAGCGGGGTAGTCGAAGACTACTAGGGGGGAGAGAAAAATGACGAAAGTATCCTCGGGCGCAACCATTAGTCGTTTATTCGAGCGATTTTTCATTCGGGATGGATACTTGAAAAGCACAGCCGAGCTTGCGGATGACTCGCGCGAGCTCGCATGTGCGTGCAGCTGTGCAGCCCGCGAGATTGTAGCAACAGCAGCATGAGTAGTTGATAGTAGTTGATAGTAGTTGTAGTAGTAGTGGTTGAAGTTGGTGGTAGTCGCACAGGAGATGCAACGCGACACGTAAACTGCCTGAAAAGTTGGCGTGAAATTTTAATAGCGTCGGGCGTCGTCGACGACCGCAAGCCCGTCAAGTTTTGTTCTTCGAGGTGATCGCAGCAGCAGCCGTAGCTCCTCGATCCCATCTCGAGTTCGTCGCAATATTATCGACTTATAAAGCACGATGGCTGCTCGACGCCAATCGATCGCTGACGACGACGCTTCTGCTTTGTCATATCCTCAGCCACAGCACCAGCCACTACGTTCAAACGTCGTTATCGACCGCATATACGTATGGGGGGGCTGTAGCCGAATTAATCGAGAAAGCTCCCGCATAAGCTACACTGCTGCCAATTAATGCTTTATATTATAGAAGTCACAATTAGAGATCATATACACTTGTGTTTCGGTGTGTTCGCAGGACATGTTCGGGTACGCGCTGCGCCACCCGAAGCTGCCGGCCCGCAACGGCATCGCCAACGCGGCGGGCCTCACCCCCCTCACGCTGGCCTGCCAGCTGGGCCGCGCCGAGGTCTTCCGCGAGATGTTGGAGCTCTCCGCCAGGGAGTTCTGGCGCTACAGCAACATCACCTGCTCGGCCTATCCGCTCAACGCCCTGGACACTCTGCTGCCCGACGGACGCACAAGTAAAGTATCGTCTCAACGCATCGGATCGCCCTTTGTGCGTGTATTATGTACAGCGTGCGATACTTTCGCGCTTCGTTGCACAGTTCGGGTGGCCAAAAGCTCGAGTTTCTTCTTTCTTTCTTTTTTTTGTTTTTTTGCTTTACTTTATCATCGTTCCTCTTGGCCGCGACGAGCTAGCAGCTCTCGACGTAGCTCGTGCGCAACGACCGCTGCTGCTGCACGTCGAACTACGCTAGCCTCCTCCCCCCCCCCTGAAAGTTTAGTTCAAGTGACCGCAAGCAAGTTTGCCGCGAGAGCCAGAAGAGAGTTTGCTCGAGGGGTTAAGTTGTCGAGACGTTGCGCCCGGGCTGCTACTGCAGGCGACTGTACGCGCGCCAATTGTGTGACTCGTGTGCGAAGGATCGTGGAGCTATCTCTCTCGGCCAGCAGCAGTAGCAGCAGCAGCCCTTTACCCTCCTCATCCTCCTCTACCCTCAACTCTGTTTGTAGCTTTCGGAAATGTTTTCGAGCTTACTCTCGAATTTTACTCGGGGCTTCGGAGAGAGAGAGAGAGAGTAAGAGAGTAAAAAGAGGCACGAAACTTCTGCGAAATCGCGATCTACCAGCTCCTCTCCCATCGTTATTGTTATTATCATTGTCATTACGAAGCGGCTAAGACGCTCGGATAAGCATCTCGACGACGACGACGACGACGACGACGACGACTACGAGATCGCATCTCTCGAGCTCGATAAACTTTGAATATATATACGGCAAACGCGTCGAGATGAGATGAGATGAGAGCGCCGCGCCGAGGCCATCGCAGAGCTCTGCGAGCGCGCCATACTCGCTCGGTCACGAGCTGATTATTCATTCGATTATTTGACTCTTTCTTTTTTTTTATTATTCTTCGCTTTATTAGGAAAAAAATATAATGGGCTTGTCTAGCTCTCTCTCCCTCTCTTTCTCTCGGCCCGAACCAATCACTGGCGTCGATGAATTCATATAGCGCTTTTTTTCACCGAATTAATGATGAATTAGGCCGCAAACCCGCATCTATATCGACGCGTTAAATTTAATTAGATAAAGATTGGGCGATTTAAATTATAATTTCGCTCGAGCTATTTCTCTATATTAAAATCAGTGCGGCGGAGCTATCTTCGTGGAAAACGAGGTCTTTTTGATGGATTTGCATATGTAGCAGGCATGCAGCATCGCAGAGTTACTAGTTTCTCTCTCTCTCTCTCTCGCGCGCGTATAAGTAGCGTATACCGAATGCGGTTAGCTCGTTATCTTGCTCGTAATTGTCGGGTGTGTGACGGCCTTGCAAATGTTTCAATTACTGGAAAATGCGCTCGATATTATTAATTCGTACATTTACATATTCGCGTGGTGGATATAAAAGTTGTACAAATAAAATAAAAAAATAATACCAGACGTTAAATATGCTCATGTGCTGTTGTATATATTTATGCAGACGCGTGCGTAGCGGAAACTGCTGTCGAGGCAGAAGCTGCAGTCGCTTCCCCTCCCTCACCATGGCTTAGAAGCGCGACTATTATAGATAATTACGGGCATTTAAGCAAGTTTTGAAATTATTAGCCGGCCGGGCTCGTTATAGTCCAGTTCGTCTTGACGAAGAGAGCGAGAGAGAGAGAAAACGAGCAGCAGCAGCAGGGCTGGAGGCTGGGGGTTGCGGAAATCAATTATTATATTATAAGCTGCGTGTCGCATAATTCCGCAGCAGCAGCTCACTGCGTTGCGTGTACAGATTGACTAAGATGGATCGCGATTGTGGACGTCCAGCACGGTGGCAAAAGCCGGTAAAAGTATTTTAATACATCTCTCTATAGCCACGCGCGAGATCAATTATATGACGTTGCAGCGCGTAACGTACACACTGCAGCCCCCGCAAAGATAAATGTTCGCCACAGCCTCGCTGCTCTGCGATCTGCTGATGATGCGACGCGACTCACTCACTGCGCGCAGCCGATAATGAAACAACTTCGGGCTTGCGTAGGCGGCGGCGGCGGCTGCGGCCTCAAACTTTGCTCTTCGCGTGTGCCCAGCGCCGCGCATGCATTAACGTCGATGCAGCACGAGCGATCCGCAGAGTAGTACGTTAATTATCATTATTACGATGTACATATATATATGTACGCACATCGCAGACGCGTCAATTTTCTATATAATTATGTGTATCAGCCGTGTCGATGATGATGGATTTTATTTTTAGCTATGCGGATTTTCAATTTGATATACTTGAGGAATATTCGACCTCGAGCTAAATTAAAATATATAAGTGGGAGAATTGTCGATCCATCGCAAATTAATATGGACAGAATGAGCGACGTGTTCCCGATCGACAAGTATTTCTTCGATTATAAACACTAATGCGAAAACGTAGTTTCAATATTCATCGTTCGTTTATTTTTTCATTATCTTATATGTAAAGAGACATTCGACTCATTCACCAAATGCTTGAAAACCGCTCTGTAACCTTTATACCGAGGCTTTTTCTTTTCTCTTTTGATTTTCGAGAATTTGGCCATACGCCATCTGGCGGTAACCTATGAACTACCGTCTCCCTGAAAAAAAAACTGACATAAGAGCTAACAAATAGATTTGCATAATATTGACTTTAGTACCATTT
This sequence comes from Trichogramma evanescens, assembly GCA_902732785.1. NCBI lineage: Eukaryota > Metazoa > Arthropoda > Insecta > Hymenoptera > Trichogrammatidae > Trichogramma > Trichogramma evanescens. Next base: position 134,962 of record CACVKI010144489.1, read on the forward strand.
TTTTGTAGTTTGAGAATCGGTACTTTATTTTTCGCACAAATATCATTGTTTTTTAAGAGTCACTTTCGAAATTTGAAATTAAATATATTGTAAAATAGCTATTGAAGTACGTCTACTCGAATATTTCTGTATAAACGTCGATCAAAAGTACTTGAAATCTACGAATATAATTTTTACCGAGTATGGATATAAAATTTATCGATTTATGATGATGCGTGAATTTTTTAGTGCGTGTAATCGGAAAAAATATCGATAAAACAAAGGAAACGAAAAAAAAATAGATTGTACAAAAAAATGAAAAGCCCTTGGATGCACGAAAAAGGGTCAAAAAGTGTGAGAGAGAGGAAGAATTTTTTACATGATTTTGCCGAAGCGAGCTCAGGAAGCAAACAATACATCGAGATTTTAATTAAAGGCGATTGTTTGAGTAAAAGCTCGACTGTATAAGGCACCCACACACACATCCGTGCACATTTCTAAGAGTAAGTTTGAATGGAAACGAAGTCGGACGCGCGCAAACTTGCGCATCGATCGATCGGGGTCGGTTTTCTATTAAAGTAGGCAGATAGATAGCAATCCCAGGTTTATTATCGACACTCGTCACCTATGTCGTCGTCGTCGTCGGAGGCAGTCACCACATGCACACATTTAATAACTCGGCTGAAAAAAATGCCAGTCGTCGAAATTGACGAATTTTCTCTGTGTCTCTCTTCGAATTTTTGTGTGTGCAGAAGCGTACATATAACAACGGGGGTAACACGCCGCAGCAATTACGCAAACGTCTCTGCCGCTGTGGGCTTCTCCAACATGGCCAAATTCGGGATATGTTCGCGATTATTTGTCACGGCTCGAATGCACGTAGTATACGTGTGTGTGTGCAAAGCTGTGCCGAGCGGCGTTTGTCGGCGGGGCAGTTATTTTTATATTCGTTTTCACGAGACTCGCGCGCGCGTTGACGAAGCGTACATACATGCAAACGCGTTGCCTGTTTACTAGCATTTTGTTAATTCGGCTAATGACGAGAAAGAGAGGGGAAAAAAGGAACGAGTCCCTAGTGAAAAAAGTGGCAAACCGATTGGATTATAATTTCCATCTAAGCACGAGTTTCGATGATAAAACTGTATACTAGCTAAAAGTTAAACGTTGATATTTAAAGAAGAACCTTGTTTTGACTTATACAATCATTTTGACTTTTCCACTTGCACATTTACAGATAAAGATACTCGCCATCTAGCGGTGGCGGCGGGTTTTAATTCTAATCGAATTTTCATAAATTTTTTGTGCATTCAGAACGAAAACTAAATCATGATACTAATTTTAACGAAAATTTAGTATAAAAGATTCTTAATGAAAATTCATTATCGGCTGATATTTTGCATCGAACCTGCATTAAATTCAAGTCGTTTTTTTTAAACAGCGAGTATACAAGTACACACGCTCGGCTGCGAAAATCATTTCAAGCGCGATAATCCACGGTAGACGCGCGCGATCGATGCGTGCGTGCGTGTCATTATTGTGCAGCTCGCGTCGTTGTAGTTAATTAACTTTACGTAGAGGATATATCCTCTGCGCTATATATACTCTGTGCCTAAGATTCCATCTGGGGGAGCTTGAAAGTTTTCTCGCTCGGCTCATCTTGGATCGCTGGGATGTATAGATCCAAGCTCGTACATCGAACTTTACTATTATATATATCGCCCGGAATCAAAGACGGATCAGTCACAAGTCACACAAACTGCTGCTGAGCTCGGCGCCGCGGACCGCTGACAAATCACGAATCGTTGGATAATGTTCGGAGCTTGCGGCTCAGGCTGTATAATGAGATTAGCCCCCAGAGCTCGAGCGCACAAGTCAGATAAATTAGCTCCGCGCGACGCCGCAGAGAGAGAGAGAGAGAGAGATCGCGAGCATTGCACGCGCGGCGGACGACTACCACCACCATCACTACTACTATAGAGACGAGTGTGTAGTACTATGCGAAAAATCCCATCCTATGTGAAACTCACCTGCAGCGATAATCGCCAGCTGCAAGCTTGATGAACTTTATCGCGCAAACAGCTCTTCAATCAAAATTTCAATAGTTAGAAGGGCTGCGAATTAACGATGCGGGTTAGCGCAGCGCAGACGTATTTTGTATAACGTTATATATATATACGGCAAAAGCGCCCAAGATAACGACCAACGCCACCCGCATATATCCCTCTATATACCGGCTTCGTTCGCCTTTCAGTCAGTCAGTCAGTCAGTCCCCGGTACCGTGGAGCCTATGGCAGAGCTTATATCGCGCGCGCCGGTCTCTCTCTCTCTCTCTTTCGCCTCGTCACCGCCCCATCTCACTCAAACCCCCACCCCCCATTTCGCGAGCAAACGTATATATGTATATATACAGTCGAGAGACTGTGCCATTATTTCTCAACACAATGCACGCATATATAAATAGTGAATATACATCATGCAGGCCGGGGGTATGCGTCTGTGTGGCAGCGGCAGCAGCTAGACATTACAACTTCATTAACTCTTGGCAAATAACCAATTTCCATAGCAGCGGCACCCGATTCTTTGTTTCATCGTAATGTTAACGTTTAATTTCGCCGGGAATAAAAACAGCCGAGTTCGTACATTTTGATAGCCGGGGCATTGGAAAAAAAAAACCTCATTATATCGCCAGGCTGCACGTTGAGATATATATTCGTGCTTAATGAATGAATCGAGATGAAATCGATGGAAAAATTATGGGTATTTCGTATTAGACTGCGTGATGAAATTTAGGAAAAAATGTTAGTTGGAAATTCGATGCTGCTCTCTTTGCGAGTCCGATCGTAATTATTGTTTCACTGCCTCGTATACTTAATTAGCTTGTTTACACGACGCGTTATGTATTCGATAAAAAGCTCGATCGATTTCCGAGTTTTATCTCATTAACTGCTTCGCTTTATTTCATGCTCACTTCTTTCATTTTTTTTTTTCAATATTATCCACGCGTCAACGAAATAATTATAACCGTTTGTGTGGAAAATTTTAAGGGATGCAGTAATGATAAAACCAAAAAAAGAAGAGAGAAAGAAAGAGAAGAGAGAAAAATAGTTCATCCGACAAATGGATCTTTCTTATTTTCCTCTCTCTCTCTTTCTCTTGTGTATAGTCTCGATCGAATTTTCTCTTTTTCCACCGGCGCTGCTGCTGCTGCTGCTGCTCCCTTTCACTCTCTTTCTCTATTTCCAGCTTTATCTCTCTCTCTCTGTCTCGTCCGTACTACCTACTACCTTTTCTCTCTCTTGGTTGCTTTTTCCCCATGCTCTCTCTTGTTAAATTTTGCAGATTGGAACTCGGCCCTCTTCATCATTCTCAACGGCACAAAGGAAGAACATTTGGACATGCTGGATGGCGGAATTATACAGAGGCTACTCGAGGAAAAGTGGAAGACTTTTGCCAGAGTAGGTTTTATCTGTCTGCCAATATTGAGAGGTGTTCGCGGCACTATAAGCACGTAGATATATATACGTACAACGCAATATATATTATCTTGCGATCGATAAGCGCTGTTCTTGCAACTTTTTGCATGCACGTGGCGGTACATAATTAAGAACACGAATTGGGACCGATTGTAAACTGTTTGTACGTTGGAAAAGCTTAATAGGTGCCTTCAATGAACTTGCTCAAAACCTCATTTTCTTGACTTATACTGTTATTTTTACTTTGCCACTTGTAGATTTATAGTTAAAAGTATACTCGCCATCTAGTGGTGGATGCTGACATTAAATATAATTTCATTTTCATGAAATTTTTGTGTGGTTTATATAATAAATAAATAATTGCTAATTTTAAATGCAGATTTTATGTAACTGTGCTGAAAATAAAATTCAGTATCGGTTACTTTAATTGTAATATCCAATTTTACGTTTTTATTCTTTAAACAGCGTACTCGTATTAATTGTATCTGAATTTCACGCCCAAAACCAGCTGCAATTTCTGAAGCGTCTGGTCATTCTGGTGTTTCACCTGGCCTCTCTGTCCGTGGCCGTGTACTTCCGCCCGCCCGGCGAGGACGCCGAGCTGACTGCCTGGCCCGAGGAGATCACCGAGGTGATCCGCTGCGCGGCCGAGTGCGTCACCGTACTCGGCGTCTTGGGTTACATATTCATCCAGCTTGGCGGCGAGGTCGTCAACATCGGATTCTTTTCTTTCCTGAAACAGCTGGTAAACGAGCTAAGCATCGCAATCGCGATACTACTGTGTGGCATGCGATGCACGTAGCGCGGTACGCAGGTGCAGCACGCGAAACTTTTATCCAGCGGGACGATACACAATTCGTATCGGGGATAATGCTATATTTGTTAAAGTTTATCTTGTTTGTCTATTACCGCTGAACTGACGTCCGGGACAAGTAGAGACTTGCGACGCGAGCCCGGGACAAACTTTTTATTCGTGAAATCTGAGAACTCGACGTCGACTCCAAGTAGAAATAATTCAATATAGTCAGACAAATATAAAATACTTAGTTGTGTCACTTTTGTCGTTACTTTGTTCCGTTCTCGCTATAAAACTCGAGTGACAAGAATATATATCTCGATTTATAAATAAATTTGAAAACAAATTTATAAATTTTTTTTCACTTTTGTGTAATAAAAATATTGTTCTCCGGCCTTAGCACGAAAATCGCATTAACCCAATTACGTCGTATAATAACTAACAAAACTTCAATCGAGAACGACTACAACGCCGAAATAAAAAGTATCATTACGGAGCAAATCACTATCGCAATTTATGGTATTTCGCATCGCAGACAGGCGCAATAAAAGAGATCGGCGGGGGTATAGCTAGAAAAACAAAGTGCATCGATGTATGCCGCACTATTTGTTTTGTTTTTTTTTTGTTCGTTCTGTTTGCAGACACACGAGCCAGCCAAGTTGATATTTCTCATGAGTAATCTCTTGATATTGGCCTGCATACCGTGCAGACTGTCGGGCGACCGTCACACCGAGGATGCCATTCTGGTGGTGGCCGTGCCAGGCTCCTGGTTTCTGCTCATGTTTTTCGCCGGGTACGTATACACATACGCTCGCACATAACAATATCCAACCCTATACATCAAAAGTGCCTCCACACACACACCCTCACATACATATAAATAAGGCACATTTGCCATTGATTTATGTACTATATACACAGAACGAGCGAGAGAGATGAGAGAAAGCAGTGCAGGGAGATAAACACGCGTTTGAATTTATAGACTCTCTCGCGTACGCGCTTACACCAACCAGCACGCACGCACTGGAGCTCATAGCAGCAGCAGCAGCACAAACGTTACAAAGCTCGACTGGAGCTGCTGCTGCTGCTGCTGCATCGAGCGAGATCGGAACTTGCGGCATTACGATTGACTCAACAGCAGTTAAATATAGTCCAAGTTGATTTTCGAAATTCACGATAGCAGAGAGAGTATACACATACAGTCTAGGTTGCTTGTATATATACACACAGAGGATGCTAAATCCTACTCAAATAGTCAAAGAGCCCCGCGCGGAAAGCGAGAAAGGGAGCCGAGGAAAGGAGAGGTATAGAAGGAGAAAAATTGTGCGGATGAAAGAAAGTGCAATCCGAAAAAGAGCTTTTAGCCATCCGGCGGAAAATTTCGACTGATTTTCTTCCTTAGCACGAGGCAGCAGCAGCGCGTTCGCAGCTCAGAAATTTACTCTCTCTCTCTCTCTCTCTATCCGAGAGCTGTAACTTTGCACACGCAAGCACGTACACGCAGCTATATATACAGTCCTTTGGGAGCTTGCAGGCAGCAGCACCCCGGGATTGAGTATGAATCGCTGCAAGCTCCATCCTACACATATATACACCATACATATAGCTCGAGCCATGGCAATAATATTTTTTCGAATATTCGCGACGATAAAATTGCTCGCGATTCGTCGCAAATTTGTCGCAAAAAGGGAGAGAGAGAGAGAGAGAGACAGCCTACGCACGTGCAGCTAGCTATGTATAGAGATCGTTCGCATGCACGCGGAGCTGCCGCCGCGCATAAATGAATCGGGTCAGAATCGTTTAAGCTCGTACTACCGTAGATGTACCGCGTACACACACACACACACACATCAGCCACCTGCACCGAGCACAGAGTGAGGGAGACACGAGCTTGCAGCAGGGCAGCCGAACAAAGCCTCGCAAACGTTATTGTTTCCATGCCTTGTGATGGCATTGTGTGCAAGTACTGTAGCGCGCGCGCATACTTACGCGCTGGAACGTGATGCGTGTTGAATTTCGCGCACTGTGTTCGTTGTAGTAGCTACAATGTGCAGCATGAATGTAGACGTAGGGTACGATTCAGGCATGCGTGTGGCGCTCGCGCGTGTTTGTATCTAGCTCCTACATAAATTCTCTGCTGCTGTAGCTGCTGCACTTGTTATGCGCCCAGTCAAAAGCGTATAACGTCGAGAGGAGATCTTCTCTCCTAGCCTGTCTCTCGCTCTTTTGTGAATCATCAACCTACACCGATTCTCGCGTCAAAGCTTTTAGCAACAATCGCGCGAGCCTTGCAGAGAATCTTGAATGTGCAGCACAGTCGAGGAATTTTATTGCCAGTCTGCTGCTGCTGCTGGAGCTGCTTGATAATATTTTTTAATTATTCGAGACAGAAACACTTTATTATTGCCCCGCGCTGCGGTGTATCGGGAAAAGAACTCGCGTGCGTCGGACAAAATGATGCATGGCTTCTTAATTAAATGACCTCCCCCCCCTGCCACGCGCGCGCAACGATGCCGAAAAGCTCCCCAGCAGCAGCGGCAGCCATTCTCCGTGGCAATCGAAAGACTTGATTTCTGGCGCGCGCCCGACGAACACGCAGCTCGACGCTCGCGATTGCGAAATAAACTACGTAAAACGCAAGTCACGATTCAAATTTCTGAAAGCTCTTATTTAATCGAGCCAGCAGCAGCAGCTATAGCTCTGCGTATGTATGTGTACGCGTATACTACGCGAAGCGAAACAATTTGGAGAAAATAAGTCGAGCAAGAGCTAGAGCTTGCAGTAGCAGCAGCAGTAGCGTAGGAGCTTTCATCGTCGCTATACGCGCGCACGTACGTACGTATATACGAACGTAAACGGAGGTCACAGGTATCGCGCCTCCCCGCGCAGCGCAGCAGCATAGCTCTAGCTTCGTTTAATATTATTGCAACGCAGCCCCAGCTAGGCTAGGCTAAGGCTACATATAGTATATATGCTCTACGACACGAGAAGTCGAACTTCTGAATTTTGTTTTAATATAAAAAACTACGACTACACGCTGGGCTGCCGCCGCTGCTGCAGTCGGAGTCGCTCGCTCATGCACACGAGGCCATTATTCTTCGTTACGCTCTCGCGAACAATGACTTTTAATGCTATCGAGTTATTACCTAGATGCCGGAGAATACGCGCGCGGCAGTAGCAGCGTTTATATTCGCACACGGACACCCAACGCGAAATGCATAAAATTCAAAGGCACAGCAGCAGCAGCAGAGGCAGACGCAGCGGTGGCAGTGGCGGCGGTGGCAACGGCGAATGGAGAGATTGTACGCGCGCTAAGGATTTCGCTCTCGGCCATGACAGGGCGCGCAGCGCCGGACGATAAAATTACGACGCCGAAGCGCTGGCCAGGCTCCTCATTTTCTCTCTTCCCTTACTACTGCTCTAGCTCTAACTCTTTTTCGCGCCCCTACTACTACTGCTGCTGCTGCGGCACGAGGTTGTTAATGTCCGTGGAAATGTAGAAATTTGAATTTTGCTCTCGCTCGTTCGCCGCTGCCGCTGCTGCTCTTCTTGCTCGGGATAAATTATATAAGTACGTTTGCTAGCTGCTGCAGTTAGCCCTTATATATATACGTACGTACACGCGAGTGTGCTTTTGGTATAATGTGCACGCGGGGAAAACGACGTATCATCATTGCCCCTTTGCCGTGGCGCAGCAATCTCGAGAGCTCGCCGATGTTTTACCTTTTTTTCAACCAACCCGTACGCTTACATATATTTATATCGATTTGGCTGATTGCTAGAAATCACCTCATTTTCGCGCGAGTTTTTCGTGTGTGTATGCGCGACGATCGTTTGAAAAAGCTCCAATTAATTAGCCAGCTTGACTCTTAATTTTTTGGGCGGAAATCGACGTTCGAGTTCAAATTTACGGATATGCGTTTGGCCGCAATATTTACGAAAAAAATATTATGATTTCGAGCAAGCTCGATTCGAATTTATCGCTTTCGAAAATCTAAAAAATATTTTCAATCGGCATACGGCGGTGCATCGAGCAGCGGCATTACATCTGTAGGCCATAATGTAGACTCAACTCCCTGTACGTGTGTGTGTTAGGGCGAACTGCTGTGGGAGAAAAGTCAGTAAAAAAAAAAAAAATTCACCTCCTCCTATATAGAGTCTACAATGGTCGGATAATATAGAGCAGGCCTGGCGCTTATTTTGCGCTTTATGTGCTCGCGGGCGGTGCAAGTTAGAGTTAATCTTCCGAAAAAAGTGTCTCACACGCTCGGCGCTCCGCCGCAGCAGCAGAGAAAGAGAGAGCCCCAACCACCACCACCACCACCACCGACGCAGCACTAGTCCTCGTCGTAGGTAGTACGGAGTAGCTCGAAACCTATATATATAGTCAGGCCGATAAATCCCGGTGGTTATAGCACCAACTACTATACTGCGCTGGAGAAAGAGAGCGAGCTCGAACGAGTGAGAGAGAGCAAAAGAGCCGCCGCTTGCCGAGCCGCGCGCCAAGAGCAGGACGTTATCGAGCTTGCGGCTATACGAGAGTGTGCGGCGGCGGCAGTGCGCCTTTTCGTCGGGGGCAAAAGCTTCTTCGATGCCCCGTAGCACAGAACTATTTCTATATACCTATGTGTGAGTATGTGAGGGTGTATGCGAGGAAGAGGAAATAAAGACTTGGTACTTATATTTTGGTTTATATTTCTTATAGCCGTGCGCAGTGCAGTCTATATTGCGCGCCAAGTTTCGTATATTATAATAGCTCTCCGCCGCTATCGCAGTGCAGCCTCGCTAGCTCTCGACGATTATATATAATACGAATAGCTGCGCGAAATTATGATTTTGCGCTCGCGCGCGTTTATTATTATAACTATACCTACGTATACGTACGTACGTGAAAGCTCGTAGTAAGCTCCGGCAATAGACTCGCAATTATGTATTGTAAGTACAGCCCATACACAGAGAGAGAGAGAGCCCCCGGAATTGATTGATATTAATGCGAGAGAGAGCTTTTCGCTTATTTTGCTGTATAAGCCAAGCGCGAATTAACTTCTCTTTTTTTTTAATAAGTATGTACTTAGCGCGTATATCGTCCATTTCCACTTGACCGGAACTCAATTATTCAATTTGCAAATTATACGATATGAGAGCAACCGTATACGGAACAAAAAAAAAAAAAAAAAAGAAGAAATGAAAAATTCCAGCGAACGAAACGTGCTCAAAGTTTCATTTCTCAAATCTAGCAGAGAGGCAGAAGGACTCGGCAAGCGATATATCGCTTGAATCAGGCCTCTGACGAAAAAAAAAAGACTTTTTGCAACAGAAAAAGGGAAAAAAAGGAAGAAAGAAAGAAAAAGCTCGATGTCAGACAACACACGCCGCTCATCGTTTCAGGCTAAAGCGGAGAGCCGAAAAGAAAATCAATTTGACCGACGCGGCACACATCGACCGGCCACATATGTACGGCAAAATCTCCGATGATTGATAGAGTCTTGGGCCAAGCGTTGAAAGAGGCCGCATGACTCTATATTTTATGCTGTCGATACGTATACGACAACACACCCACACGTTGGCTCGATTTTTCCCCCCTCGCACACATATATATAGCCCGAGGAATAACAGCGAAAAAAAAATGATGGCGCGCTCGCTAGTCGCAACGATACTGGCGAAGTTTATATTGCTCGCGCGAGCTCTCTCTATGTGTGTGTGTGTCTCTGCGTACGATATAGAGAGTAGTGTGTGTGTGAGCGTGTTGGTGATATTCTTTTGCCGAGGAAAAATATATTGTCTCGATATATAAACGGCGCTCGCTCGCGCTCGCACGTGGGCGTCGGCTATTTCAATTTTCTTCAATTTTTCGCCTCGCCAAGCTGTATTATATCATAGTTGGCTTTTTCTCTCTCTCTCTCTCTCTCTATGTCTGCAGCCTTATCGCTATTATTTGCAATCTTTTACAAAACACTTGGACACTTTGCGAGCTCGTTCATAAAAATCATGGCCGCTTTTTGCCAACGCGATAATAAATGAAATATTAATTTTGAAAGGTCGAAGGTGAACTTGTTTTTTTGTCTAATGTTTATTAAAATTATAAAAATATTATTTGTTGCAGGGCAGTGAGGCTAACCGGTCCGTTCGTGACGATGGTCTACAGCATGATAACGGGCGACATGCTGACTTTCGGCATTATCTACGTGGTGGTGCTGCTCGGCTTCTCGCAGTCCTTTTATTTCCTCTACAAGGGCTTCCCGGGCGTCAAGTCGACTCTCTATCATTCCTACCACTCGACTTGGATGGCTCTGTTCTCCATTACTCTCGGAGATTACAGCGTAAGATAAACATTTTCCTTTACTCTTCCCTCGCTCTCGACCTTTTTTTTACCTCCGTCCGCAAACGTATATATATATTATATTTGTATATGTACGAGAGCTCTGGCAACGTGGGAAACGTAGCGGAGTTTTTTTTAATTCGTTACGCATAATATTTGTTTCATTGCGCGACACGCACACAGCTCGTGAATCATTGGCTATTTTATCGCAGCAGCTGCGCGCGGTACACGCGGCATCTTAAATTAAGTCGTGTACACATACACGTATGCTCGCGCACGTGAATCATTTAGACGCACAATTAGAGTTTTGATAATGCACATTAGATTATTCATTGCTGCTGCTGTTTCTCTCTTTCTACGCGGCGTGGCGTACATATAATACGTACGGGTGCAAAACTAAATGAATTTCCTCTCTCGCGCGAGCGCGAGGTAAAACTGCAGCAGCAGTGGCAGCGGCAGCAGCAAAAACAAAATAAACATTTTCGTTGAAAAAACCTGCTATGCTATACACAATGTGTACTACTACTACTACTACTACTACTACTTCAGCGGGGGTTGGATGCGCGCAGTCGCGTCGAGCTATGTAGGTGCAGCGCTGGCTACCGTGTTGCATGATAAAAGCACGTTTACAACCTTGAAGTTGGCTGCGTTATTTTTTGCTGGCTGGTTTGCTTTTTTTGTTTCATTAACGGTCGTCAGCTCTCTCTTGCTCTCTGCGCAACTGCACACACTGTTGGCTGCTGCTGCTGCTGCAGCTCGCGCTGTGGTGTAATGCCACCACCACCACCACTGCTACTGCTTCTTGTTTTTTTTTTTACTCTAACGAAATATGTGACAAGAGTATATGCTGAATGCTCTCTTGTTTGCGCGAGTTTCGCGCATGCTTACGTGCATATTTTATGTTGAAAAAAAAAAAAAAAAAACAACAACAATGTATTCTTTTGACCCAGTGATTGAGGCTTCTGCCTAGACACGCGGCGTTATTTCGCGCTTTTCAGAACCACGTCGTCCGCCTCGATAAACCAGAAAAATAGCATTATTATTGAGAAAGAAAAACGTGTACTCGTTGAAAAAATTTTTACATGATGAATTTTGTGCACGTTGCAACGGATCAAAGTAAGAAGTAAACTTACTCGATGTTTTGTGAGGAAAATGTTATGACGAGGCAAAGATCTTTAAGAGACCAAACTTCGTTTTTTATTCCCTGGCGGAAATACTCGTCATTTTATGGCTGATTTTTAGTAAAAAAAAGTGCCTGCATGTAAAAAGTCTATTAAAACTAGAGATATATGACTAATATATAACGTTTCTCAACTATTTATGACCATTTAATACTTCACGATTTCTTTTTCTTGCTATTCAATGATCATTTTTTGAATATTTAAAGTTCATGAAAATAACTATTTAAACACACTGTCGCGGTCGAAATTGAAAAATTGCAACCGAAACCCATGCTTGGACTTATACAATTATTTTGACTTTACCACTTGCAGATTTATAGATAAAGTTACTCGCCATCTGGTGGTGGATTCCTTAAGTAGCTTTATCGTATTTACAGTGGTTGAAAACTGGTCTAAGCTTTTTGAAAAAGTAAAATCGTAACTGTAATAGAGCATCAAAAAACAATAACCAACCATCCATTAATATTAGTTATTGAACCATTATCAATATCAATATTAGTAATTAAATTTTAAAATTGTGAATGCCAAGCTTTAAAATTAATCGGATGGTCAATTTCAGGCAATTTAAAGAAAGTAAATAAATGTATCGCTGTTTTGCTGTGTCAAGCACGCCAAGAAGTATATACTTTTTGTAAACTCGAAGATACTAACGGTGCCAAAGATTTCCTCCATATCGTCTCGAAAATAATCTTTTTGGCTCGGGGTCGATTCGCCCCAAAAATCAAGTTCGTACTACACGTATGACTAAAGAGGTCCAGCTCGCGGGTTGAAGGGAGAAAGAGAGCGAGTAAAGAAACTGCGTTATCAGGAAACCACCGAGCGAGAAAATGCGGGGCAAACATTTTTATCCGTACATATTTCTCTCTCTCTCTCTCTCTCTCTCCCTGCACTCGAGCGAGTCTCTCTCGCGCGCTGGGCTGGGCTCTGCGGCCAGCCGCAAAAACAAGCTTCGACGTTAATCCTCTTCTCTCACCCGCGCTCGGCTCTCTCTCTCTCATGTGCACGCGAATGCATACACATATATACATCGCGAAAAATATATATACACGAGCGAACGCGCGTTACGGCAAATAAAATCGAGCTCGAGCGAGCGAGAGAGAGGAAAAAAAGACTGTGCGCGAAATCGAAAATAACTCGATAAAAAAAAGGAAAAAACTTTAACGCTGACTAGCCGTATCGCGTACATAGACACTGATGCATGCTTCGCTTCTAAACAGACCAATTGGCGCAATTGAATGCGTTAAAAAGTTTTAGTCCGAGAATGACGAGTGCCCGCGCGCGCGCGAACAAACAAGCAAATAAATAAAATAACATTCGGCGCAGAGCCGCTGCTGCCGCTTCATATATACGTCGAGGCAGACGCTTGAGTCAGATTAATTATTGATTCGAAAGCGGCGCGTCGTGTCTCTGTCTCTCATGCTCTGTGTGCAGCTTCTACGTACATGTGAGCGTTACGGCTCGCTGCACACAGTTATCGGCGCGCGCGCGCGAGATACGCTACACACATTCGTTCGCCCGGCTTGTTTACGACTTTTTATTTTGTTTCTTTTTTTTCGTTTCGTTTCGTTTCGTTCTGTGCTGCAGCGCAGAGTCGCCATTCCCCGGCGATTCGTCACGCGCGAGTAATAACCAATATTTGGAATATTGACGAAAAAAAGTGTACGTGTGCGTACGCGCGCGGACGCAAAAACATCGCTGCAGCAGCAGCAGCTCGACCCAATAGTAGCAGTATATAACTTGTGTGTGTGTATCGATAACAAAGCTCGCGGCTTCCTCTATGGTCACGACTCGCGATCATTTTTCGTTGGCAAATTTTCTGCGCGACGCGTCTTATACCAGAGAGAGAGAGAGAGAGAGAGACAGAGAGAGGGAAACTGTATTTAGGTACTTTTACGAGTGACACATATTTAACGATGTTTTTTCGACAACAGTAGAATACTCGCGTATATTTATTACGTATATTTATTATGTACGTATAACGATTTATGTTGCCGAAAGAGCTCCGAAATATGAGAATCATCCTAGCGTGAGCTAAACAAACTGACGTCGCGTCGGTTACTCGTCATGCGCTGTCTCTCTCGGCGGTCATGACCAGTAGCAGCGAGCTAAATTAATAAAAAGTAGCGCGTCACTACCCACACACACACACATACAAATACACACATTTGGGTTATCGTAGCCGGACTTTCGTTCGATTGGTTTGACCGGCGCATATCGATATGTATGCTCTCTGCTTTTCGTGTGTACACACACTTGTACATAACTCGATGTGCATCGACACGTGTATCTCTATCTATTTATCGTATCGATTTTATCTCAACATCGCGTTGTATATAGGTCACTAGCAATGTTATTTGTATATAAATACAATGACTGATTCACTGCTCGATGCAATGCATGTTTACGTACATAATTGTTCGTTTGATTGTGCGGCGCAGTACACGGACCTGAGCATGACGACCTATCCGAACCTGAGCAAGACGGTGTTCGCGATCTTCATGGTGCTGGTGCCGATCCTCCTGCTCAACATGCTCATCGCCATGATGGGCAACACGTACGCCCACGTGATCGAGCAGAGCGAGAAAGAATGGATGAAACAGGTGACGTGCATATACCTAGCCTATATAGTTGGCAGTAGACCCTTTTGTGTGCATCGTGCGTCGTCGTTGCATTCATCGGATATTGCATTGTGCGTCCTGCGACTAGCCGCGAGCTTTTTTCCACTCGTTTCTTTTTTTCTGCTGGTATACCTTCCTTTTGAAATTCGCCAATTCGCGAGAGATATTAACGAAATGCGCGCACGTGCCAGCCAGCCAGGGCCAAAAATTCGCTCGCTCGACTTTTTCCAAGAGCCGAAAACCACCGCCACGCGGACGAGTGGACGGATTTTTCAATTGTGCCCGACAATTGCTCCGAATTCGCTCGTGCATACCCAATGTCTGTCTTTGCATCGGGATCAGCTTAAAATAAAAAAATCGATCGAATTTACAATTTTTCAAAGTCGCGCTGACTGCAATTTATACATACCAATAAATAACTTTGACTCACCCGTAATAAGCATTTGAAGCTAAAAAATTCTCTCTCTCTCTCTCTCTCTCTCTCTGAGGGGGTGTACAGTGGGCGAAAATCGTCGTGTCGCTGGAGCGAGCCGTCTCCCAGAAGGACGCGCACAACTACCTGCAGGAGTACAGCATCAAGCTCGGGCCGGGCGACGACCCCAACGATCCGGCCTCGGAGATGCGCGGCGTCATGGTCATCAAGAGCAAATCCAAGACCCGAGCGCGACAGCGCAAAGGAGCCGTCTCCAACTGGAAGGTGAGTCCACCTCGTCTTTTCCTTCTTTTTTTTTTTTTCTTTTCGCAAAGCACTTTATTTACAGAAAAACTGCTTTGTAAACTTGTGTGTGCAGGTATAAGTGTGTGCTTGCGGGTCTTTTCTCCTTGCATTCCTTTACGATCGCCCAACCAAACACACACACACACACACACACACACACACACACACACCCACGAGGCCGCTTCATTTTTTAATTAAAAACTATTTAATGCGATCCCCACTCGAATTAAGAGTGAACTTTCGCCCTCTCTCTCTCGTACGCGCAAAATTTAAACGATTTAGCTCGCGCTTAAATATTAATATTATATACATATACGCGTACAGCTGCGCGCGGCAAGCAGCTTTTGTGTTTCCAATCGAGACTCTTTTCTTCGAAATTCAAAAAGAATCGTTGTAGTTCCCACCCGCGCGCAGCTGTTAATTATTTTTTCTCCATTTTCGTTGGCGCGTTAGAAAATTTTTAATTGAAAAATTCCCAACCACTCCGGTACAGCTGAAGCTCGGGCGGATCAGCTGTACGAGCCGAATCCGTTAACGCGCGTACGGCACAGGGCAGTCGCGAAAATGCATCTATATAGCGAACGCGATATTCCAATCAGAGTTGATGACACGAAAAAAATATAATTCGTCCAGCAGCGAGAGGAGGAGAAAATTGGCTCTCTAAACGCGTAAAATTCAATAAATCACGCTGGGCCGTGTATAGGTGAAATGTTATACGTGTATAGCAGGCACATATACAGCGCACAATGAGCAGAAACTTATTCATTGGCTGTTGCTGCCGTGCTATATAATATCGCGTACACACACATCAGCTATTCATCCATGGGATTAATCTGTTCAACGCGAGCCGCCCCGGGATACGCGCACTGTGTGTATCGGCTATATATGTACGTATACAGTATAGCAGCGGTAATATACACAAGCATACATATAGGACAGAAACGATTTCCTTCCTGCGGCTCGTTCTGTGTGTATGTGTGATATATAACGTCGGTCTGCTGCTCGCGCGACCCATATACAGAGAATTACATCTGATCAGAAGTCCCACAACTCATTCATGCTCTCTCTCTCCCTTTCTTTCCCTCGTGTCTCTCTCGCTCTCTCTCCTATCCCGGCCTGGTGTTTTGTATATGTGTGTCTGTGTCCGTGTAGGTGTGTGGGTGTAAGCGCATAACTGGCCACACGGTATATATACATACATATCGCACGTCCCTCGGCCAGAGCAGCTTTCGATCCCACGAGGACTGTATTATACTACACCCACGCACCGCGGCAAAAGAGAGCTCATGAATATTAATAATTATATTATATATGAAACGCGTGTGTGTGTGTGTGTGTGTGAGAGCCCGACGCTAAAAATTGTCTGATTTGCATAGAGAGTCGGCAAGGTAACGATCTCGGAGCTGAAAAAGCGCGGCATGACGGGCGAGGAGCTGCGCCGTATCATGTGGGGCCGCGCGTCCATCTCCACCCCGGTCAGGGGCAGGTAAGCTCGCTCTCTCTGCAAGCACATTACACACAGCTACAGCGCACATATATGTGAAGCTTTTTCCCCATCTCTCTCGCACTGCGCTGCTCCTTATCCGGATTCGCAATTTGAATTTCGCGCGCCAGTTCTCCGAGAAATAATATGAGCTAGCTGCTGCTGCAAGAGACAAAAGTGAGCGAGAAAGAAAAAGAAAGTTAATTATGTGATGCTAGCGCTGGCGAGCGTGCTACGTACTCGCTCAAGTGGGGCAGGGCAGGGGCAGGGGAGGGGGCGAAATTCATTTAAATGCGCGGAGCAACTTTGATATTGAATTTTTTTTACCCGCGCGCGAACCAACTACCGCTATGCTCTACGCTGCAATGGTACAGCGGGGCCGCGCGCAAGCTCCGCAAAAAGAGCTTTTTTAATTTATGGAAGTTAGTGGACGCGCAACGTGGACAAAGCAGCAGTAAACGTTTCTTCTTTGCGGCTTAACTAGCGAAAAATTGCGCGACACGGCTGAATTATCGCGATCTATAGCAGCTCGTCGTTATTATACTCTCGATATCGAGTGGAGCCGGCTTTAATTGCCCCACTTGGAGCTGTTCGATTAAAAAAAAAATTGCTCGCCCAAACTATTTTGCACGCCTCGGCGCGCCTACTGCACCACCGCAGCAGCAGCAGCAGCGAGCGATCTCTGCGATTCTCATTTTTTACACTTTTTTTTCTTCTTTCCTTGCGCCTCGAGTCCTCTGCTGGGATTGCAAAGCGCCGCGGCGCCGGGAGCTTTCGGCGATGCCTTGGCCTCGGCCCTCGACACCATCGACACGGGCCCGCCCATATCCGAGCCTTTGGCCGATGGACAACAGCACCCGATCGATCCGACGAATACTTCCGAGACGTCTGGCATTCAACAGCAGCAACAGCAGCGGCAGCAGGATAAATCACTCGTATCCAAAACTGCCCTCGATCAAAAGAAAGCGACGACTTCGACGGCGTCTGGTAAGCCAGCAGCAGCAGCCAAGGTCCAACAACCAGGAAAACTTGCCAAAGCACCGGCAGCAGCAGCGACTCGTGAGTAACTGCTTTGTACTTTTGACTTTTAAAAATGAATCGTTCGCGAGCGCGTTGGAAAATTATTTGGCAAGACATTTCGATGCGATAGCAGACTGCGTACGAATCATGAGTACTTCGTGTAATATACAAGTACATTTCACCTCATTAAACTAATCTTCACTGCTGTCTATATGTCAACTGTATATCAAATGCAAAATTTATACCTAATAATGGCTGGGAGCATTGCCTCGCCAATTGAAAACGTTAATTATAAACATAATAAATGGAAAACTACTTCCGGGGGGCTAAACTTCTATCCTCCCGCTCTCTTACTCTTTCTTCTTTCGGGCATACAGCCGCGCGCGTCTCGGCTTTTCCCTCCTCTTTATACCGTTGCTCTCTGTTTCTCCTTCTTCTCAGCTCTCCCTTCCTCTCTCTCAGCTTTGGAACTTTTCCAAATCGCAAAGTTTCACGTAGACTCTCTTTTTCTCATAAAAAATGGCCCGAATTACCCCGAAAAGTTTGGCGCCAACGTGGCACACGGCATTCCCTATTACGCTCCGCCGCGACTTTTTTCCCGTTTCACGCGCAGCCCGCCGCCGCCGCCGCCTCTTTCTCTCTTTATATACACTTTTTATTTTGCTTGAGCCACCCTCGCGGGCGCGCGCGGGAGGGAGGAGGTTTTCAAGACTTCTCGGGGGGAGCCGACTACTACTACTACTACCACCACCACCGCCACTGACACTCCCGCAAGCTCGTGGTAATCCTCTCATTTTCGTTTCGTCCTGATTCATGAAAGATTCTTGCCCCCGCCCGCTAAGAGAAAAAAAAAGCAGCAGAGAAGTAGCGCACAGCCAGTGACTTTGCCTACTTTTACACTGCATCCGACGTCTCTCTCTCTCTCTCTCTTTCTTGTCTTTCATTTTGAGCGCGGCCGTTCGCGAACGAGCTACTGCTACCGCCGCCGAGAAAAGTGCTGATAATTAAACACGAGCCGTGTGCATCGGATAAAAGATGTATTAAGACTCTTGACTCGGTGGCCCCGCTATACATATACTCCACGAGAGGCTGTGTGTTGCGCGCCTGCCGCATTGATTCTCTCTATGACTTGCTTACCTAATTAACGCGCGCGTGGTATCATATTTTTTTTATTTATACAGCGTGTATTTCGTTTCCTTTTCAAAGCGAATTATTCACTTTTGGATTACCACCGGAGTCGAGACGTTCTTTCACTCGGCTTCTTTTTTCGGAGAGAAAAAGTTCGGAATTTCTTTCATGCTCGCCCCGGGATATATAAGACGTTCTTGATTTTTAGGCGACATCCGTGCAATTGCGAGTGAAAAATCGTTTAATCAAAGCTTTTGTCGAAAAGTTGGCTAATGATTATTTTGTTTGTCAAATTTTCAAGTGCCCCCTACCACAATAACAGTGACCAAACCAGCTGCACCGGTGAGTCGACTCAAATCGTCGGAAGACGATCCTCTCTTCGACTTGATCGAGATGTCGGAACGCCGGCCAGCTCCAGGAGCGCACGCCCTGACGGAAATGGCTCTGGCCGCCCTGGAGTACAGCGAGAGCGAATCCGCCAAGTTGGCCATGGAGGCGGGCCTGAGCTCGTTCTCCCTTGGAGGCCTCGGTGGAGGTGGAGGAGGAAAAGCCGCAGCTGCGGCCAAGACCAAAGCCAAGAAAAAACCTTTCAAAATAAAGACCTTCCTGGACGAGAAGGACTATTCGTTCTGTTCAGGTACGAAGACTTTAAGCCTCGAGTGCGAAAATTGTTACATTATATCGACCCGTCTCGCAGGCGATGGCGAGCTGGGCGCGGTGTTCCGCATACGTCGCATGAGGGCCGCGTGCAAACGTCTCTTGGACGCGGGGCATCGTCGACGCCGGCGGAAGCTACAGCGGGAGCAGCAACGTCGTCGCAGCGGAGTCACTGACGGCTACGTCAGCTCGGCCAGCACCTACAGCTACCGGACCAGCGCGAGTTACTCGTCATGCGACGACGTCACGCCGCTTCCCACCAACCGCCCGCCGGATACGTCAGTTTCTTCTTCAAAAGCTACGGCGGTGAAAGAGGATCCTGGAGCTAGCTCTACGCAGCAGCAGAAGCAGCCCCGAGCGGAAAGCGAGCCGAAAGCCCTACAAATGGATAAGGGGAAGGACAAGGGTGGTGACGGCAGCGGCAAAAAAAGACCGAGGACAGGCAAGAATCGGTGAGCTCAGTCTGTATACTTTATCTTGCTAATTTGCGACGGAGCTTTGAGACTCGACTAGCTACTACTACTGCTACTTTTTTTTCGACTGCGCAGAATATAAATCATGAATTTTCGAGAAAATTCTCGCCACGCTCGGCGTACCTAACGTTGGCGTATAGAAATTTCAAAAAGCAGAGAGACACGCTCGGGGCTTGAATAAATCTCCTTGATTTTCATTGTTATTATTATTTTTGCGTTCGTACTTGGTACTTGATTCGAATCTCGAACTCAATTAATTTCAATTAACGGACAACCTCTCTGCGTTTCAGAGTATCGCCCGCTGCCGGGCCTCCAGTCGCTAAGATGATGATGCCAGCAACGATCGACGCTGACGCGTCAAAGGACACCAGCGAGGAATCAAGGCCAGTAGGCGAATCGATATCGTCATTACAGTCATCGGATCAACAGCAACAAGAAGCAGCATCGGCAGACAGTGTGGATCCGCTCGAGCCCTGGAGTACGCGCGACATCAAAGATATGAATTCGATACTGTCCACGAGCGGCCACGAGAGCCCTTGATCTTCGTGAATAGTCACACAGCTATTTTATCGACCTGCTGCAGCTGCGTAATTTAGTCTCGCGCGCGTGTGTGTGTGTGTGTGGTCTGCCCCGCTGGAATAATGGACTAATGCAGTTCACGCGCGCCCAAACGAATTTTCAATTTAAAAGGGATTGATTACTCTCATTTCGATCGCGAATAAATAAAAGTTTGGTCAATGGCCGATGCGGGCGCAAAAGCAAACAAAAGCATCATCCAAAACAATGCGCGCGTATTTTCAACGATGTAGGCATTGATTAATTTTTTTTCGTTGCGCCAAAAGGACCTAAAAATAAAAATAAAAAAAAAATAACGTAAAAATGACCTATTGTCGGTATACATATTTCGGCGCTTAACGAAATTGATGAAACGAAAAGTACATACGATACATAGCGCCCGGCGAGCTACTATACGCACTTTTATGCGAAAAATTCATAATAGATAAATCGAGAGGAGTAAACCCGGAGAGAAGCTTAAATAAAAATTTAGTCTGCCTCGTCGCTTCCGTGTATAATATAGATAGATAGATATAGCGTGTGCGTATATCTATATACAGTGCGGGCGTACAACAGGCTGAAAATTCAATTCGTACGCACTGTGTCGGCTATATACGTACTGTATTCTCATGCCTATATATAGTACTCAAACGAAAGACAAAGTCCACTTTAATTTCCTTGATGTTCCGAGTGTCTGCATACGAACAAAAATAAAAGCGAGTAAATGGATCCTTTTGCTCGAATCGTGCGCGCGTGTACTCCAACGAGAGATGATTTTAACGTTAATCATTTATACCCAAGCGCGCGGTTGTGTGCAGTCTTAATTTTTTTAATCAATTTGGCTGAGATTATTTATTGCGCAGTCCGAACGAGCCCCGAGCCCCGAGAGTACGTGTACTCCGCAGCGCGCGACAAAAAGTCAACGCAATCTATTTCGCTCTCGGCCGGCTAATCTTTTTTTTTTTGCCTCAGCTCGCTCTGCCTTATATAGCTATTGTTCGGCGCACGTGTGCGTATGTACAACGCAGAGATTTAAAGCGTGATAATTTACTTGTAGTTATATGAGAGAGAGAGAGAGAGAGAGAGCCTGCCATAGCGACATCGACTTTTTTATCATCCATAAGTTGCAATTTTTCCCTTGGAACCGATAAATTTTTAGGATTAACTATTTTACAGTGTACAACTTTTTTCATTTCAATTATTTTGAATACGAGTGAAAAATGAATAATGAAAAATAATGCTTTCGGACGCGGTGACTATTTCTATTTTTACGAATTAAAATGAGAAATAACTGGAGCAGTTCTTGTAACAAAATAATTGTGCGCCATAAAATTTTCAAATATTCTAAATTTGATTCTGCAATTCATTCAATGATTTTCAAATAATTCTTTTAATTTAATTTTGATTGAAATAATTGTTTTTATCAAAAGAGACCGTGTTGAGAAAAGTATTTATAAAATCATTTTTCATGCAGATAATCTCGCAAAATGGCTGTTACTCGTTGCGCATAATTTAATTACAATAAATAAATTATTGCGCATGGTGTATATTAAAATTCGGAGGCTCGTCGTGTTTTTGACTTTGATTATTTTCACAGCTCGAAAATCCAAATAAAAATTAATGAAAGTTGTAAATATCAAATTCATCGTTGTATTTCGTTTGATCTAGAATGTTTTAACGATTGTACTTTCAGTCAAAATTGGAGCGTACTGGCTATTCTAAAAGACATATTTTCTAAAATTACTCTATCCATAATGTTATTCTGAAAATTGTAGTATTATTTACGAAATAAAAATGACAAAAAAAATACATTATTCGATTGCTAACGATTATTTCTTTAATTAAACGAATTTTTTATTATATCATACATTATTATACAATCACGAGCTTTGGTCCGCAGTCGCCAAGTAAACATTGTACAAATCTTTGTTCGTGAGTGATTCATCGATGATCATTTCACAGCACAGAAGTGGCAGTTCGTGGCGCGTCAACTCCAAAAACGAATCCAGCGCCAATTGTCGGAAAATTTTTCTGTGAACTATCAAGGTCATCCTCTTCTCCACTGCCTTGCGAGCTTTTTTTAAACTACCGAGCAACGGACGCACGATCGTGTAGTGCGTTTGCGTGAATCTGTTGGCCGCTTCGTCGATTCGTAACCGCAAAAGGTCGTAGAGCGACAGCTTGAACGTTACCATTATACCCTTTGTTTTGCTCGTAAAAATCTCGTCACCGAACCATCGTTTGTCGAAATCCTCCGATATCTCGAACACTCCGTGCTTGTTGAAAAAGTTCAAGATCGTTAGGGTGGCGCGTCGGTCGAGTATGTATCCTTTATTCTGTAGGTGCCGGACGATGTTAAAAACGTCTGACATTAATTCCAATTCGAATCTTCTCGTGTATCTATGATCAGCGGCTTTTAATTTATATGATTTGTATGCTTCTATGTGCTTGTCGAAGTCACTCTCGGTGGGAAAAACGAAGCCGGACAGATCAGCTCCATTACTCAAAAGTGTGAAGACGGTGCGTGGCAAAATATGCACTACGGCCGTTTGCAGCGGTGTTCGGCTCTTCTTGTCTCGGACATTGACCTCAACCACCTGATCGGCTTGTTTATTGATCCGGAAAAATCGCTCCGCTTTGTAATCGTTCTCGCAATAAAGTTCGTAATTCTTGCAAATGACGTGCAGAGGAGTCGATCCCTTGGCATTGGCCAGACTCAGATCGGCGCCATTCCCCAGCAGCAGCTCGATCGCCTTCTTGTTGTTGACCGTCAGAGCCGAGTAAAGTGGTGAGTTGCCCTGCTCGTCCTGGGCGTTAACCGGCAACGGCCGATATCTTTCGTCGCAGCTCTGGAACAATATCTCCGCGAAGTCACTCATGGAGGCTGCCCGACAAATAACTTGCAGAGGAGTCAATCCACCAACGACTGTAGTCGGATCGGCGCCGTTCTTCAGCAGTAATTCGAAAACGGTCATGTTTCCGTGCATAAGAGCCAAGTGCAGAGGTGTTCTACCCAACTTGTCGCGGGCGTCGACCTGTATCCTCTTCTGAATATCGCTCTCGATCTCGAAGAATAGCTTCGCATATTCCTGATCGTAATCGCAAATAATTCCCACAGGAGTCAATCCTTCCTTGTTGAACAAATTCGAATCAGCACCTGCTCTCAGCAGCAATTCGACCATCTCCTTTTTTTTATCCTTCAGAGCCAAATGCAGCACTGAATCAACCTTTCCTGGTAAGATGCAATCGGGATCTTGCCCAAGCTCGAGAAATTTTCGGATAACATCGTAAATGTAGTGCTGGCAGGCCACATGGAAGTGCGAGAGGCCGGACTTGTCGGTGTAGTTCACGTCAAATTTGTCGTAAATTTTAAAAAGCTTATGGATCCAAAAATCCATTTTGAAGAATCTGTGGCATCTAGCCGCATGATGCAGCGGCGTGGTGCGACTTGTAACTGGCTTGCCGTCTTCATCGACTGCAGGCTCGTCTGTGTAGCCGCTACTTACCACAAACTCGACGAATTTTTCTCCTAGACGAGAATTCTTGTCTTTATACTTGTTATTTACGGAATCCAAAAGAAGACGCTCGATCTCTTCAGTGGAAAAAATGTCTCGAAGATCTGGATACTGTTCATCCCAATTTTTGCACAATAAGTCTAGCTCTCTGATAAAGTTTAATCGCTGTTGTTCTTTTTTCCAATCGTCCCTTCTTCGAATGAACTTCATCTTTACGAAAGATATCTTATTGTCGGCCATTGTTTTATACACTCACGCACACAAACACGATCGTTTATAATTTATCAAGACACTCTTTAATTTTTTTTCACAAAACTACACGTGCTGCGATGGATACGATCGTCCAACGTTGCTCCGTAACGTATACTGACGATACAAGCATTATACGATCAGTATGGAGAGTTAAAAGCTGTAAAAAATGCAAGTAATGTAGCGCGAGTACAATGAAAAGTATTAGTTCAACTCGATATAACCAGTTTCAACTCGATATAATCCTAATTTATTTCTTTACTTTCACTTTTTAATTACTACCAAATCAAGCGACTCCAACTGTTACACTTACATGTCGCTTTGCGGCAAGAAACATGTACAGATGTGCGCAATGCGATAGAGACGTAAAATATATGAAACTACAGATACGTAGCAATGTGTCAGCTTTCACCAAACTTGGATCAAATGAATTTCAAGAACATTTATTGAGTGACTCAAGCAAGTAACTCTTTTCAAATTCACGCTTTGACTTATACAATTATTTTGACTTTGCTACTTGCAGATTTACAAACAAAGGTACTCGCCATCTAGTGGTAGAGGCTTGAAATGGTATGATCATTTTAAAGTGATTGAAAACTGGTCTAAATTTTTGCAAACAATTAAATTGTCATTTTTAACTCAAAAAATTGTCAAAAACAAGTCAATTAATGATCATCTATTTTGAAACATTTCAAATTGGCATTATTTAATCACTAAGCCTTTATTAATATTGAAAATTTCTACCAGGGATTTTCCTAGTGAATTTTTTGTAATTATTACGAATTCGATTCCAATTCAAGAGATGCAAAATATTATTTATTCTGTGTATGCTATTAATAAAATATCATATATCTTTAGTGAAGTAATCAATATATATGATTCAATGAGACAATTTATTACCAACCGCAAAGATCAGAATATTAAGAATATGTATTTTCTGCAGAATACATCTAGATAGCACATAGTTTTCTGCTTGCTATGACCTAAAATATTTTCCAAAAATATCATTATTTGTTTCACGTTCATAATAAATAAAATCTGAAATCGTATATATTTTTGTTAAGAGTTGAAAAGAAGCTTTTCAAAGAGTTATGAGTTCAGTGTAACCATATTTTAGTAGCTTTACATTTCACAACTTTTCAAAATCAATACTACACTCTTACAACTTTGCTTCAAGTATAAGTATTGATTTATTGAATATACGTTAAAAGAAAGCAAGAGAGCAAAAGAGAGCCATTAAAGATTTTGTGGTTGCAGGAATGCAACATCGACAGGTTAAATCAACCAAAAAAAAAGTTACAGCGGAAGACAAATAATTTATAAAATTGTTATACCAGGAGATTACTGATGAAATAATTCAAATTATTAAAACTGAAAAAAAGTAATATCGTGGATTTTTAGTATTACTATAAAAATGATGATCATAAGAACTTCTTAACGACTGATTTCTGATAGTTGATCGAATATCATGCTAGAGACAAATGTATAATAACAGTCGCAGCTACGAAGCGAGCAACAACAAAAAAATTCAATCGAAATTCGATGAATCAGTTCCGCAATTTAAGAGCACTCGAGATCTGCGATGTGCTTGCTACTGGCTCTTTCAAATATTTTATGTGTGTGTGTGTGTGTGTATAGTCCGTACACTCTGTAGATGATACATGGCACAAAAAAATACTATTCTCAAGTACGAGTAAACCTTTCTTATAGTCTCAAAACAATATCCTAGGCCAATTTCCTCGACGTATATCTCTACTTTCTTTTGTAACTACCTCGTACTCGCTTTATTTTTTTTTATATTGGCTAGCTGTAAAGCTTCCTGGCTTTGAACGTGCACTACTTTCCCAAAATTTTTGCACTAATAATTTCTCGCGATTCGAACGTATTGTTAGTATCTATGTAATTGATGTACATAAAAAATCGTAGCTTACACTACATGTTTACATGACGAAGAAACTCAAATTACTTTAATGAAATGACACGAGGAACTGTTTTCTCAAATAACGAGCAGCAATTACGGCTAATAATGCTGTTATATTTAGTAATTTACCTCCAGTTTCATTTAAAATAAAATATCTACTGTATGTTAGAGATGTCATGTCTCCTCTATTGAGCATGCAATCATAATGATGCCTTCGAGGCTTTTCGTGCCAAACAGTGAAAACAGTAAAAATATCTATATTTTTAACATTTATTAAAATAGACATTACCATTTGCTTACTCACTATCTACCTCTCACACGCTTGATTGTTCGCACGAATTGTTTTGACAGGACTTTAATATAAGGAACAATAGCGTAGTGTACCACACCATGAACTATCTTCGTTTATTGTTTCACCTTCGCACAATGAAATTTCATCGTTATTCAATGGTTAAACTTTCAATGCTTAAATGTTATGCATGCGTCCACCTAATTTCGACAAAGCGACGGCAAGTTTTAATGGACTTTACAATCTTTCAACCCTTCTCTCGCTCTCCTCTCCCTCCTCTATCTCTCTTCTCTCTTTCTCTTTCGTACGCAGTATCGCACATGAATATTTTTCTTCATTTTTTCGTTTCATTTACAACGGAAAATCTACTCTTGAGGATTTTTCGTTTATTAATTTTGCTCCAATACATTTTCGATCTATTACATTTCTAAGATTTCGATGCACAAAAGAGTTTAAAATGCTTGGTACAGTTTACATTTTAAGGTGATCGACCTTCGACTCTAAGCAAATTTGCGACTTTGCACACAGTGTATCGCTATAATTATCTTCACACTTGGTTGCACATCTTAATAAAGTATTCAAATTGTGATGTCAAGTGTTGGTATAGAAATTTTTTATCTATTTGCGAGAAATTTGGGTTGGTTAAAAGCGGTGCAATTTAAATAATTGCATAAATAATCCTAATTTCCATATAAATAAGATATATTAGACGATGGAGCAATTAACTTTATTCTGAGACCATTATGACTCAAAGAAGTCTATGTCTTGTCCATCATAGTTCAATTGTGGATTTGTCACAAGAGTTAAAGTATATCAGACTCGTGGTTAACAATTTAGCTATATTCATGCGTGAATTTCCTTACTCGCAACTCCTATACCGATTCACTATTGAAGTAACTTCGAAACTTTTCTACCTCAACTATTAACTTCTGCTTCTCTCTTCATAATCACTTTTATCAATTATCATTTTAACTTGGTGATTTATTGTTATCTTTTTTTCTTTCAAAAAATAGTACCCCATAAATTTCCTTGTAAACCAGATGAGTTCAGAACCAAGATTAATGTCACTGTACCGTTCAAAATATTTACATTAAATTGAAATTAACGTAAGTGGAGGAAGTTTTTTCTTTCACGCGAACCAATTAAATTTCGTGAAAATCATCAATAGTAATATGATTTGAACTACATAACAGATGTTAATGAAATATTTAAAAATTGTGGTTTGACTTATATATACCATTATATACCACCTTATGTACCATTATTTTCACTTTTCTACTTTCAGGTTTACGGGTTAAGGTACTCGCCATCTAGTGGTGATTTGGTTGGTGGTGAAATTTGAGTTTTTTAAACAATGTATATTAAAAAAAATTCAATTGTTTCATTACCACAGCTACTTAACTCAAATCTTTTTGGGTCTCCTAATCTTATTTGAGTTCTTATTTAAAAAAAAATCAAAGTAACTTAAATCCGGCATTTGAATTCCTATTTCTAATGCAAAAGTTTATCTTGAGTTTCATCATTCCCACCTGCTAAGCCGAAAAGTATTATTTTGGTAAATTTTTTAAAAGAAATATTGAAAGAATTATAAACTTCCGCAGGAAAAAAGGCGAACGCCTAAAGTGAAAAAACGCGTTACGCGCAACATGGAAGTCAAATTAACATATTTGCATAATAATGACTTTCGCAAGCTAATGGCTCGCAAGCGCGCGCGCATACACACACACACACACTTTTATAGGATTTTTAGGAATGAATCACGCGCCGCTCGCTCACAAGCGCGCGTTCCATAAAAACTCAGTTTTCGAACTTTTCATTTGGTGCTTGGGAGAGGAATTGAATTATTTCAGACGAATGCGATTTAACTTTTTAACGTTTAACTTTCGCGAGTTTGATTATACCGCGACGCAGTTAATTTCAATGTTATCATTTCTGCGCGTACACGTACACGGACTTTCGATCGACTCGACAAATAATTTTTCAACAGCCAATGATTCGAAAGGTTGAAAAGTCAACCGCAGTAAACAATTGCTCGACGGCCCCTTAAGTAGATTACATCAATGGGCCGATTGAAAATTTCGATCGAGCCCAGGGTATTGGCAAGTTCTGGTCGAATAGCCCGCGTGCGAGGCGCAGCATTACAAAAGCATCAAAAGAGGTCTATTGCTATTCTCTCGTCTCTCCCTCTCTCATGGAGCCTCGTGAAAAGCGTCACTCACTGAAAATGCACACACACACACACACACGTTTAGTCGTTAACAGCTCCGAACAACGCGGCGCGGTCCTTTGACACGTCGTTTTTCTCGCTTACCTTTGAGCAAACTGCAGTGTACGTACTGCAACAGCAGTTCGGTAGTATATAAGCTTTACTCGCCCATTGACTCGCGTACAGCTATAAAAAGCTGCTCACAAAAAAAAAGCTGCTGCCGAATATAGTAAATGCAAAAGAAGTCGAATCAGCATCGAGGTCCTTTATGATGCTAAAACATCGATCAGTCCCTTGGAATATACACTACCAACTACTGCTGTTATACGCTCGCGCGACTGATGAAAAAAAGAGGCGAAGAAAAAGAAGTAGAAAAGGAAGCGTGTGAAATATAATTTGCGCGATAAAGAGAGAAAATGTAGCGTATCCCCGCGCAAAGTTTCAGTGCATGTACGCCATTTATATTTATATTGGAGCGCGCAGCGAGTCTAATACACTGTGTACGTATGTGAATGTGTGGCAGCTTCGCTCGCTCTCTATATTGCAAAATGTCTGCTGCGCGTTAGAATCGAACGAGAGAACTCCGACACCGATCAACCGTACGCTACCTTATGCACATACGAGGAATTCCCGAAGAAGACGGCAGAGCTGAAGTTGCATTCGAGCATCTGACTTTGCGCGAGCTTGATTTCATCCTTCATCGATCCGCGCCGCGCTCGTGCGCGCTCCCTCGAAGCTCGAAGTAAGACGTTTTTTCTACCCCTTTCCGTTCGAGCTTCGCTCCTAAGTATGTGTGTCGATGTATTAAATTCGCGTTTCGTTTGTAATTTTTTTTCTTTTTTTTTTGCGCATACAAAAAACGAAGAGTCGTGTAAAAATTTGGCAGTCAGCAAAGAAAATGCCTCGAGCGAGCTTGCGCGCAAGCACGACGAAAGCTTCATCATTTTGTCGACGCTGCCTGCGCGCCTAGCACGCCTTGACGAGCCGAGGAACAAAGACATTCCCTTGAAATCGAATGAGTGACGAAAAAAAGCTTAAACCTCTCGCGAAATCGCGTAAGATTTCTCTCTCTCTCTCTCTATGACGTCGTAAAAATTAAAGCCCTTTTGAGATCTTTCACGGTGGGATCCGGCAATAATTTTTCAATGTAATCCGCGCCGCGCGTTAAAGAAGGCAAGAGTACGTACGTGTAGGACGGTCGCGAGCCTCGAGCGATGGAAATATAATTAAACCCGCGCGCGTGTTGGCGGCGAGAGAAAGAAACGAGAAGAAAAATCAAAGTTATCGCGTGGTAGTGGTCGTAAGAAGAAGCTGTGCGCTGCGCGTCGTTTTAAACGAGAGAGAGAGAGCTTAACGTCAGGCTCGAGATTTCAGCTCCTCCTCCAGCTCGTCCGACTAGATATCACAAAAAACACGAGTCTTACGCTCGACGTTGACGCGCGCGTTGTTCTTTGTTGCTTGCCCTTTGACTCGTATCATCATCATCATCCATGGCGCGGGGGGGCATCACAAAGAGCGCGTCGGACTAAAAGAGAGAGAGAGAAAGATTTTAGCGTGTGCTCGCTCACGTGTGCATTCACCTACCTACCTTATACCTACGTGCAGCAGGCAGGCAGGTAGGCAGATTTCGAGCACACTATACCATACGTACGTCTCATTTGCAATATTTAACGAAGGCAAAGACTCTCGCCCGTACGAAGCCGACTGTCACGTACATGCGAAAGGTGCAAACGGGGATTTTGCGCACGAGAGACTCTTTATGGCCATACGGCCAAAGTCATCATAGCGAAAAGAGACTATTTTATAACGCGCTCTTTTTTGTTTTTTCCCCGCGTACCTTTTCTTTTCGACATTTTGCCGAAAAACAATGGACGCGAAGCCCTTTTTATTATTACTTTTTGTAAACCCAACTGTTGTTCAACTCGGTTCGAGTGTAATATATATCCTCCAAATGCAATCTAACGGGCAGCACAATTAATTATTCGCAGCCTCGCGATGACTCGGTTGTGTCGACGCTTCTCGAGGCTCCTACGTCTGCGAATAGAAATTTTTCAAGCAATGTCGAGTCGAATGGCCCTTTGATCGTTGCTTAGTTATCTATTACAAGGCAAGTGTCGGCTAAGGTACAAGAGACATAACGTGGGCCCATCGAAAGTAGGCTGTGCGGCTGTTGGGCGATGGCTCGCTTCTGATTAAATATATTCTTAATCAGGGGGCTTGTCGCACGAACACGAAAAAAAAAAAGATACGGTCGTCGTTGGCTAGGCGCGTTAATAAATTCGCTCGAAATGAATGTCTCTCCTCGTCGTCGTCGTATAAGGAGTAAAAGCGTGCTAAAAGTACGCGGGCGAAGCCATCAATCTCTGCTTACACGTGTAGCACCAACTAGAGAGAGAGAGAGAGAGAGAGAGAGAGAGAAGTGCCTCTAGTATACGCGTGCACGCTGTACTCGAAGGCGAGGAAGAAGTATCGAGGCTGTGCGCGGCACTAGACTCGCAATATAAGGGACTCGTGCTACTACTCTCGGGGAGCGACGTCGACAGTGACTAACATCGGGTTGCTGCGGCCGAGTACCCGTTACGTCAGCGGCGACGCGACGAGGCCAAAAGAGAGAGAGACTGACTGCGCCACAGCAGCAGCACCACCATATAGATACGCAGTAGCAGTAGTAGTAGTTACTGCGAAGGGGTGTGAGGTGGCTGTCGCGCAGCCCGTCGAGCTCCGCTGCTCTCTCTCTCTCTCTGTGGTATGCAATTATACTGGCCGATCGAGCTAGCTAGCTAGCTAGACCAAGACGAAGCCAGCCAGCCGACAGTCGTGTACGGCGCCGGCGGATGCGAAATTCGCAGGCAGCCCTCGACGAGCAACTTACCCTCACTCTCGCTCTCTCGCTCTCTTGCTCTCTCTCTATCAATAATCACGAGGATAATGCATTTTCAAGCTTTCAACGCGCTAACTCGATTGTGGCGCTACTCCCCGTGCAGCGAGTCGAAGAGCTTACATCTTGCGAGAAACGCCGTAAGTTTTCGCTCGCAGTAGTTCCGGAGCGAGCACCGCGCGCACTTCCTCGCCAGAGGAAAAGCTCCGGTGATGGGCAACAAAAATGAGCTTTCAAACACCAAGTAAACTAGCTCGAATTCTTCAATTTTATTAATTTCTTTTTGTTCAACGTGAGATAATTATGCAAGTCGTTTCGCAAAGAAATTTCGAAAGTCTTGAATAAAATCTCACGTGGTGGTGCGCAGCTCGTGTCGCAGAGCATTCAAGCCGCCCCGGCGTTGTTGAATTAATCAATGCCTCGTTAAGCATCCAGCACCCAAAAAAGCGAGAAGAGCTGCTGCTGCTGCTGGCCACGGTATACAACCGATATAATTTACGATTGAAATCGAGCGTATAGCTCCGGCAGCACAACCTCCTTCCTCGCTCGACTTTGCCGCCGCTCGACAAAAAGCTCGCTCGGAAAATCGAAAAAAGCTTATTCACAAGTGCAGCACGGCTATATATGTATAGATATAAATATATATTTATATGAACAGGAGGAAGCAACTCGTTAGAAAGTGATCGATCTTGTGCTTGCTCTCGCTCGCGCGCGCACCACCAGCTACAGCTTGCCTCGTCGTAGTCGTCGTCGTCGTCTGTGAAACGCTAGGCTTTGAAGCCGAAGGAAATGTCGTCGTCGTCGTCGTCGTCGTCGTCGTCTTTCTAGACTCGCTAAAATAGATTAAATCTGTCAGTAAAGTTGCGCACGGGGGAGGAATTTTCACGGCAGCCCAGCCGCCGGATGAATGCAACTCGACGAACACGTATACCTACCTCTATCCTACCTTATACTAGCCTCGCCGCTGCAACGCTACACTCGCTGCAGTATCTTCTTCTTCTCCTTCTTCCTATACCACTTTTTCTTGCGGTTGCTGCTGCTAACTCTGCTTCGGCTCTGAAGGATTTCTCTTGGCTCAAAAGACGAGCTTGCTTTACTATTACTTACGAGCTTTGATGGAGCGTAAGGTATACAATGTGTGTGTGTGTCTGTGTGCTGAACGGCAGAGGCCGCGCGGTTGAAGCTGCACAGCACCTATGTATTTCTTGAGTAAACGAATTCTCTACGCGCTTTCATCGATTATTTTCATGTTCGATGGGATTTCCTATCAAGCAAAATGTCTCTTAAGTGATTCGAGGCTGACGTTGGAAAATAGACAAAAAAAAAGGATCTTTGATCCATCCCAGCAGGTAATGAGATTTGTTACATTTTGTTGTTGAGTTGGAGTTTATTTTTAATTAGTTTCCGTACCTGTCAATGTATTTTTCGTTTTACATTATGCGAAGTACAGTTTTTTCATTCGCATTAAAAAAAATGAAGATGATATCTTATCAATTAATTTTGATGTTCCTTTCATTCAGCATGTTATAATCGGGCTTCAACTTATTCAAAAATACCACGCATGTTTACCCGAGAGTGAATTAAAGTTGAAACTCATTTGGAAATTTTGAAACGAAGCGAAGCACAAACGCATCGGAGTAATTTTAATATACGTATTTCAAATGGAACAAGTAATGAGTATTTTCCATGGCACGTGGCTGCCTAGTTTCGCACAAAGTACAATTGTCATTGATTCGCGGAAAAAGATAAACGACGCTGATTCCGGCCGAAGGGAGCGAGAAAAGTCACAATCTACTCCGGCAATTAATTCGCGGAATGACAAGTGAATGCGAGGCACTTTTACTGCTCCGAGCGCGAACACGTGTGTGATGCTGCAGCTGTGTGTAATAATTATTAATTGCCGCTGCACGCGTTGAGAGCTGCTATCGGAACAAAAGACATTTCCATATTTACAAGTTGTTACAATTTATTCGAATTCGAGGGGTAATATTTTTGCAAAATAATCAACAGCTAAACATTTTGTGTATCGAAAAAAGAAAACTATTTATTCCTTCGTTAAAATTCACAATTTCGCTCTTTGAGCCATTCGCGTACGAAATTTTCTAAAAATATTTTATCCTATATAAACACAGTTTTGTCGTCGATGCTCGAGCTGTGAAAGCCGACAATGCTCATACTCGAGTATTTGATTGTCTTCTTTCAAGCAAGCGAGAAACAAATTATTCACAATTATTAAGGAAGATAAATTATCAAGCGCTAAAACATTGCACATTTGTCCATCTCAAACTTCGTTTCGATTTACAAAAGAAACAACCACACTTATACTTTACATCCTTGTAGGTGCGTATTCAACTATATAATATCTAGACATAACTATACTCGAAAACTACACACTGTTTATAATTCATATAAAACTGTCAGATTGGATAAAATAGAAAATTTAGCTAATATAAGGCTAGTTTTTTTATATATACAAGTAAATATAGTGTATATCAACCTACTATTAATCTGAAACTTACATATGGACAACAGAGCTTTAAGAAATCATAATGTCTCGTTGTTGATATGTATTGGATTTAATCCTTTCAGAGCAGGCTATATTCACTGTATATTTAAAATAAATACTGATATGTACAATTTTTTAACAAGTTTTTAAATGAAATTTAAAATCAAGTCTTTTGGCTCTCATCGAAAGTGTATATATATACGATTATATATATCACAGTTTGTTGTAGACAAGTTGTCTAACGTCAGTAGCCCATAAAAAGTCGAAGTGATTGAACTTCGGGTCGTCAACTTTGTTAACATCTATAACATTTGGTAATTCTTCGGCCAAACTGAAGACATTCTGCAACGAGAACAAAAAAAAATTAATTCTTCAGTTCTTGATCTCTTAGTCATTAAACATTTTTATTGTGAATACGTACGTCTGGATAGGCGATATCGTCGTTTTCGGCATACCAAATGGTAACTGGTACCTTAACCTTGGACAAGTCATATTTTGGCGGCTTGGCCGTACCATACTTTTTAAGATTTATTCCCACGCCGTAGTCATATGCCGCAAATTTATCTGAATGGAGAACAACGCAACGTATTTATAAGAAATCATTAAAATGATAATGAAGATAATAGTACACATTAATTTAATATCAACTCACGAGTATTATAATTCTGATTATAATGATAGACGGTATATTTGGAAACTCCAGCTGGGAAATGCTTCATTACATGAGGTAGCAGTGTCTGAAATCAGAAACGAATAATTTATTAATTTTTATTTTGTAGAAAAGAAAAAAGATTATTTAAAAAAAATCTGTTACCTGATTGAATCTACTTTTATCGAGTCCAATAGTTGAAAACAATGTAAAGCAGATTGGTTGAAAGAAGCTGCTCTCGTCGCACTGTTTTTTACCCAGTTCAGCCGCCATCGCTGATTGGGGTAGCAATTGTTGAAATTTAAAGTACGTAATGAATTCCTGTCGAGAGAAAGCAACAATTTGATTTATTTGGCCGAATTAACGAGGAATAAAAATTGTGCAACGATCATAAAATGAGTAAAAACCTTCAGCGCGTCGAATATCACATCCATGACTTTGAGCATGCTTTTGAGAGTCGAGCCCCACTTCGCTACCGGAGCTATGTGGTACATTTTGCTGATTTTCTTATTGTATTCCGGGTGCTGGGATAACAATACGTAACTTATCGTCGTGCCCATCGAGTAGCCGTAATACTCGAGCTTTTGCGAGTCAGTCACGTCGAGTATCGTGTCAATTATGGCTGGCAAGTCGTAGATACCCATCTCGTGATAGCTGTAATCGGGGAAAAAAAAATTTTCAAATGGTTTTTTAATTTAATTTTTCCAATCATGAGTAATAACGATTATTTGATCGTTTTGTCGTTAAAATGAAATTAAGAACTGTAACGTTTCTAATAATGATGAAAATTACATCTCAATGTCTAGACCATAAATATTTAGTTGGTTTTTAAATTTATATGGCAAAATAAAATCGATTCAAAGGCTCGTCAGGCTTTGAAGATAGTTTTGCTTTTTCGAATTAAAATTTGATGCATATTAAATTGACGAGGATTTTCGGCCCATTTTTTATAATAATTTTATGACAATATTCGTTGACTGACCTGAATTCCCAAAATTTCTCTTCGGCCGGGTCCAGATTGACATGAGCCCGAGAATACGTATTTCCACGAGTATTTCCAAGCCACACGTCCTTGCCTTGGTCAGCGAGTAAAAATGCTTTAAGAAAAAAAAATCGATCGAAGGTCAGCCTCTCTAAGCTCTACGCGAGGAGTAGTAAAAATAAAAAAGAAAAGAGGAAAAGGTCCCAATACTTACCAAGATCCTTTTCGGGCCCCATGAGGATCCAACTGTCGGACGACAGCAGAATGCCGTGCTGCAAATAGACGACCGGTTTCCCGGAGGCTTTGGGGCTCGAAGGGCTGCCGCTGATTCTGTGCAACGTCAATATATAGCCATCTTTCGTCGTCACTTTGTACTCCTCGGCCGTGTAACCATACTTTTCCGCCAAGCCGATCTGCAAATTTTCCCCGATTTCGAAGGGTTCGAAATTAAAGGTAATAATCGCAATATCGACGATCGTTATACAAAGTATATACGCGCTTCATCTTGAAGTAATCTGTTGACTTCTTCGCGACTCGAACGGGGCCGATAATTATTTGTTTCGTAATTCTTTTACCAAAAACGCGCAAGATCCGTATCGTTATTATTGGCTTAAAATATAAACTGGACATCATTGTGTCTCGGTCGGCGCGATAAGTCATATGTGAACGTAATTCGCGCGCGTGCGGACTATGGCAACTTATTTAAATCCATAAATAACACCAAGAAAGTCACGGTCCGTTTTAGCATACGAGACGAATTAACAGTTAGATGTAACGCAATGCCCGCAGACGGAGATCATTTAAACGCCGACACGCGTAGCCCAGTTCTCGCGCTCTTTACGCGCGAGGTGTTGGCTCGAAATTCAAAAAAATTCGGGGTAGCTTAATAACCAAAAAAGAAAAACAAGTTAATGAAAATATGAACTCACAAAGTTGATCATTTGATAGGTGTCGGAGTCCCAGTCCTGGGGATCCATCATCTCGGTCACGTGCTCGACGGGCATGTCGGCGCAGTAAAAGTGGTTGAGAATCGGCACGGTCATCGACCACACTAGTCCCATCGCGGGAAACACGAGCCAATTCAATACGGTGAATTTCATGTTGATACGCGGATTGGCGCACGCCTGGCGATCAACTCTTGTCAAAAAGTAATAAAAAATTTTCCTCCTTGGGATGGGACGACGACGACGACGACGACGGCTATACAGACGACTTACTCGCACGCGGCTGACTGACTGACTGACCGATCTCGGCCGCGAGAGGCAATGTTTTGATTTTCGGACGTGTTTTGGTCACGGCACGCCGAAGCACAGAAGCACAGAAGCAGAAAGTGAGAGAGAGAGAGAGAGAGTCACCCCAACAGCACAGCTGACACTCTTAAATACTATTGAAAATTTATACAACACGTCGAGTCGTTATAAAGTCGGAACTTGTTGCCACTGCCCCGCGCGCGCCATTCGTAACGATCATAATATTTTGTATTATAATGTATCTCTCTCTCTATGCTCTTCGCTCTCCCTCTCGATGTGCGTGTGAGTGTGCGTTAATACATATTTAATGTTGCGCGTCGATATGTACATAGACGTGTGTTATATTATAAAGTCACACAGTGGCGTATATATAGTATATACAACGTGCTGTGCTGCTGGCGGCGCGTGTGGATGAGAGATATACA
Source organism: Trichogramma evanescens (assembly GCA_902732785.1). NCBI lineage: Eukaryota > Metazoa > Arthropoda > Insecta > Hymenoptera > Trichogrammatidae > Trichogramma > Trichogramma evanescens. The sequence continues at coordinate 172,232 of CACVKI010144489.1, forward strand.
CACGCGTGCGAACGCATTACCCCCTCTCAAATATTTGTCTCTCTCTCTCTCTCTCTCTTTGCCCTCCTCTCTCTCGTATGCGTATTCGCGACGGTCTATCCGGTCTTTGCCGTTTGGCTCCTTTTCTCGAGTCGTCCACGTGCGGCTGCCACGGCAGAAAACAGAGACTCGCTGAGATAAGAAAAAAAAAGAAAGAAAAGAAAAAAAAGCTCATTATCGCCCGCGCGCGCTTATGAAAAGAGAATCGGTATACACGAGAAGGTGGGCCCGTTCGCCAAACGAACTTAAAATACACATAGGTGTCACTCCGAGAGCCGAGAGAGCAGTACGAGCCGGTATCGAATGTGGATAATTATGCGGGTCTACTTAGTGCAATTCGAGCGGCTCGCCGATATCGTTACTTCAATATACTCGGTACACTGCACACGAGGCATATTTCTAATAATAATTATCTATAGGTCGCGAGCTCTCTGGGGTAAACTCGCCAATGTGTCTCATTCCTGTTTTTGCTGCCTCGCGCGCGCGCTGCCACGAGGTCTTGCGTAATTTCGTAATTATAGCGCCACACGCAGCAGTAAGTAAGTAAGTAAGTAAGTAATCGGCGATCAGTGTCAGTAATTTTTCCGTTTGATGTTTTGCCTCGACATTTTATAATGCGTAATGCAGTAAGTAGTAATCGGCCACGCGAGAGGAGATGCCTCGACTGCAAAAATATCATCCTATCTCTTGTATATATGCGCTTTAACTTACATCGCGCGCTGCGCGAATCTATCTCATTCATATTATATAGGCGATGTCGTCGCTCCTGAGCGATGTGCCGCGGCACGTGCGCATCTATATACGCCAGCGATCTCGACATCCGCCAATCGATCCGCCGCTGCCGCTGCTACCAGTGCACATGGAGAGAATGCGTGTGAGAAAATACAATATAAATCGAGGCGCGCGTGCGACCTCGATCGTCGATGTGCCTCGACGATGATGACGAAGACGACGACGATAACAGCTGCCGCTGCTGTTACTGCGCTAATCATCGTCATCAATCGCGACTCGGCTCGACCGACTGCATGTGCGCCTCTTCTCCGGCTCGAACTTTATTATTATTTACAGTGTCAACGACTGGTATATCTCTGATGCTGCTGCTGCTGCCGACGCGCATATAAACAGCCTCCTTTACTTTCCACCGAGTATATAATAGATCCTATACGCTCTTTCTTCGCGGCGTCTGTCCGGGGCCCCGGCGCACGCGTCGATTTTAATTTATTCAAAAATAACAAAAATTTTTTCCTCGCCACTGCTTCTTAAGGAATCTGCTTATACAACATCCGACCAGACAAGACTAACAATACATTTCGTATCCAATACATCATTCTTATTTTAAGATGAGGAACGTCGCGTGTTCTCTCCTCTACCTCGTAAATAAACATCAAAAGGATACTTTGACCAAATTTTATCGCTCGCATCGATGTACGCCGTAATTGCTCCGTTTTTGAGCTTAATACACTCGACCGCGCGCGAGTACTTATACGCACAGAGGAGGTGCGAACGGGTCAATAAACTATATAAACGTTGAGAGAAAAAAACCTCTCTCTCTATATCGACCCAGCACACGTGTTATCTCCGAATTACGAGATTTTTCGTCTCGAATCGCGCGGCAGCTGTATTGCCATATTAACGCGTGTGACTCACGTGGAGTCAAGTGTATTGTATAGTGTAATTTTTTATCGGCACCGCACAAAATGACGTAGCAGCTACTGCGGAGAGTTGAAAAAACTAGTAATAATCGCTTTTCGTCAGTATCGCTGACATTTTTTTTTTTTTTTTTTTCTTAAAGTCACTCTTCGGTGAAAATGAGGAAAAGTTACTATACACGTGCTCTCACACTGGTATCGAGATACACGTGTTGAGGTGCCCAATGCTCGATAGTATATAGTAAAGCATCATCTATTACGAGCAATTTTTCATTCACAGTCGGAGAGAAAATAACAACGTTCTTTTTTTTTAATTGCTTACTCTCGTACAATCGCACGTAATCACTCGAGAGTTTTTCAGTTACATTATCATTTATCAAGTGCATGAATGACAGTTAACGATCGTATTTATTCGAAATATCGCGCGCGAGCGCATCGTTCTTTCCCCGAGAGTGGACGTATTTTCAAAATGTAGCATTTGCATTACGGTCACACATTCAAAAGTTCTGTAATACGGAATAAAGTTTTCGGTGCTTATTATCAATTAAAATCCATTTATTACATAACATCGTGGGCGCTCTTAATGCTCTTTTGATGTAACTGCAAAATTTCCGCGCGCGCAGCTCGAGTTCCGAACGAGCGAGTGCTCCATTTAATTAGACTTTGGTCAGAATTACGCTCTCGTTCGAGAGCGTATTCGGAAAAAAATTCTATGTATATAATTGTACGAAACGTATGAGTTTTTTTTTTCACCGAGCACACATACAATAATTGTCAAAATTGATACGATCTTCGTTCGCGGTTGAATTAAAAATAAAATTAAACAAAAACCCGATGATGCAGATTAAATTCCCATTACATTCTGCGCGAAATAATAATTGTGTATGTGAATTTATCAACGAAGATAAGAAAGTAAACATTTCAAACATTGTCGAGAGCTAATTATCCTGAAATAAATCGCTTGATATAAATAACGAAAGTAATTCGTTTTTCTTCTGCCGAAAAGAGAAAAAAAAAATTTATAACCGATAAAAAAGTGCAACAACAAGAATGACAATTGAAGATCGTGTGTAGCCTGTCGCACGCGGCTGCTACTATAATTTAATTGTGAATTTTTTTTTTATTTCGTATCGAAGATAACACGATTTTCGGGCGGCGCGGGTCATTAGCGATAGCTTTTTCGATAAAAGTTTATATTTTGACTGCATTTCGGTAGCCTAGCGCGTAGAGAGACTATTTTTATCGTGAATCACGTTCTAAAATTGCCTTACATCACAGACGGTCGGCAACGCTCGAAATTCAATAAATTTCTCATCCGACGAGATCGAGTGGAAGTTTTGATTTAGACCGTCGATTTGATTTTAATCGGGATGAATATTAATTTCTCACTTACTCGTTATTGCCCGCACAACCGCACAAAATGGCAACCGATACAAAGTAGCTTTTTTTTTCATTAATGAGAAAAAAAATGCGAAGTAACTCGAACACGAATTCTTACAAGTTCGAGGAGGAGCTATTTTCAGTTGAAGTTGCATTTTATCGAACCGTTTCTTATTTTTTTTTTTCTTATGCCGCGCGTGAGTTCATCGTGCAAATTATCGTGTATCGCGCCGGAGAAGAACTGGGGGAAAAGAGTAACGAACGCTGCGGTGTGTGCGGTTCACTCGTTCCTTTTTTTTATATTTATATAACCATTATATTAGCATTTCGTGCAAAACAAATATTTGACACATGATATCATTACAATTTTTCTTCTTCCTGAATGAGCTTGTTGAGGCCTTGGCTCATCTCCATGAGCACGTCGAATTCGGTCAGGCCCAGGCGCCTGATGTTGCTGACGTCGTAGACGCCGCCGACGCTCTCGGTGTGCTCGCCCCCGGTGCCTCGTACCTTTGAAAAAAAAAGAAGAAGGGGTCACTTTTTTTTAGCCTTCCTTGGATGACAGAGCGGCCGCGATTTTTTAACCCCGCGCGCGCGCGCGCATGGCACGAGGGGGAGCTTAATAGCAATGGATGAATTGACGCAAATCGATCACGCACGAGAAAATGTGTAATGTAGCCGCGCGATTATGACTTTTTTTATTAATTTTATCGCCTTTAATGTTAGAATTAAGTCTATTATGTAAAGCGACGTAATGGCGATTAAAGTTTGTTGCGTAATCGTAGAGATTCACTAGCTCGTGAAAAAAAAAGAAATAATAATTATAAATAATCGGGGAAAAAGTCCAATATCATCGCGCGCAAGTTTCTTAGGCAATCGCCGTCGTCGAGCAAATCGTCGAAAATACTCGGCGTACTTGTAAACTGTATTGTTTGGCGATCTTCTTGAAGTTGTCCATGTCCTTGGCGAGCTTGGGCAGCTTGATGTGCACCGAGGCACGGATGGTCGTGCCGAGATTCGTCGGGCAGAAGGTCAGATAGCCGAGGCGATCGTCGTGGCTGAACTGCACCTGCGACTCGAGCACGCCAATGGCGTTCTTGAGGCGGCCGTAGACGCCGCGCAGATCGTTGCCCTTCTCCATCGATATGAGCCGCAGATGGTCCTCCTCGCAGCACCAAGCCAGCAGCTTCTTTTCGGGATTATGGAAGATTCCTCGACCTAAGAGAGTGTACGACAAAAAAAAACATGAGAATGCAACATGACTATGAGATATTTAAGCAAAATGATAATGCGCTGCTCTTCGAGAGAGTGAGAGAGAGAGAGAGTTTAATGAAACAAAGTGCACATGACGGAATGCTCTTGGACGAAGAAGAGACTTGGCAATCAATATTGCGTTTCAGTTTATCGTATCGCGCTGCTCGTGTACGCGCGCGCCCGCCCGCCTGCCTGCCTGCCCTCGGATATTCACCAAGAGCCAAGAGAGAGAGAGAGAGAGAGAGCACTGGCACCTACTCAGCTTGATTGAATATTTAAAAATTTAAGATAAAAAAAAAATGAGAGCGATTAAGATTGAAGAGAATGGAAGCCGAGTCTCTCTCTCTCTAAAAGAGACCAAAAAGGAGGAAACTGTCGGGATGAATAGAGCTAGCTACGAAATCGCTGCCGCTGCTTTGGGAAGATTCGCTAATGACACGGGAAGGCGACGATGATTATTCGCGTTTTTTTTGTCGGAGGAGGAATTTTCAAATATTTGCTTTTAAACTTGCGTGGGGGATAAATTAGAAAAAGTCTCGGTTGAGAAAATAATCAATTTTCTTTTAAAAAAGAGACGAAATCGCTTAATTATAAGAAAATAATATCGGCGCATTAAAATTAATTAAGCGCGAGACGAGAATAGAACGAGAGAGAGCTTCGAAAGGGAAGCGACGATTAAAAATAATCGAGATTTAAAGTAAAACTTTATTTTTAAATAATCACTTTGGTACTCTTTAAATAGACATACGCAAGTTTTCCAATACAAATTAAAATTTCATTAATTTTACGGGTCAAAATCACCCAGTACGCATAAATCACTGAAAGAGATTTTGCGGCTGCCGCGCAAGAGCTTTACGTCTCTGTGTTTTTGCCTTTATGCTTTTTTGATAAGATATCGCGCGCGCGAGCGTACGCGCGTACGCTCGGCGGTGATTCTCCTTGTATGTATGAAGCTTTCGAATCCAATTACTCGTAGCGATTTGCCGATTTTCCGGTTAGTGGATGCTTTTTTCTCTCTCTCTCTCTCTTGTAATCGAGAGAAAAGAAAAGTCGACCGGAGCTCTCTCTCTCTCTCTCTCTCTCTCTCTCTCTCTCTCTCTCTCTCTCTCTCTCTCTCTCTCTCTCTCTCTCTCTCTCTCTCTCTCGAGGAGCGGAAAAGAGACAGTGAAGCGATGATCGGATAATGGATACGATCGTATAGTTATATACAGAGTTTCATAAGAAAAACTCGTGGATTTTTTCCTCGTCGCGCGGAAAAGCTTCGATTGCTTCCAGAATGATGGATCTTCTTTGGAAAGAAATACACGTTGGTCACTTTAATTTTTAAATATTTGTCCCTCTCTCACTTTTGTATCGATATTTTTCACGAAAGATTTTATAAATAAAAATAGCGCAATTGCGGAAATAAAAATAGAATTAAAGGCGAATCAAAGGCGTTCTCCGCGCGAGATAGCGAAAATCTCTCGTCGAGTTTTCTTCCTTCGATGACCTTGGGGGGGTAAGCTTTGCCAACGTTTAGTTTGTTAAGTATTATGGATTATCAGTTGCCGAGGAATAATCTTATCCATTAAAACGTAGAGAGAGAGAATTTCTTACCCCCGAGTTTAATCTACCTTATCAGCATCAGAAAGGAAACGCACTTTAAAAGTAATTAGAGATATTAATTTACGAAACAGCCGTGGCCGAAGCACAAACAATACCAAAAGTTTATAGCTTTCTTCGGCTGGGGGGCGTTCGACGGGAGAGAGAGAGAGAGTTAAGCCGGGCGCAAAAGTTTTACATCTTTCCGTTCAATTAAGTCGAGCTATATACGCTTGGCTTAAGCTCGTTATTATCTGCACCCCCGCCGCGTCTCTCTCTCAGCGCCCTTTGATACATCTATCGATGGAAAACAACAGATTTTACAAAGGAAAACGTTCGCGCGTTATTGCGTGACGTCTTTCGATCATTCAGCTACTCATATTTAACGATCGTGGTTTCGAAAAAATCGTCAGAGAAAGTATGGATTGCAAAATCGAATGAATGAAACGATCAATTTTTTTCTTAATTGCCATATACGCGCAAAGCGGAAAAGATAAATAATAAAAAAGCGAGTCATCATTCAGCGAGCCCAAAGTTTCGCGAGAGAGCATTAGAGAGAGAGAGAGAGAGAGAAATCTAAAATTTATTGCTACTTGTTTGAATATAAAAGCGCGAGGAGTTAAGAGAGACGATAATGTCTCCGGAGACCTTTGCACTCGATATAACGAAATATCGTCGAGATTCACGTACGCGATGATTTATGGCCCCTCGCGATAGGAGCCCGGTCAATTAATACTCGCGAGAATTTCATCGCGTTTATAAACAAAAAAAAAGAAAGAAAAAACGATAAACGCGTGTGCGTGCGTAGGTTTTTTTACCTTTCGGCCAGAACTGATAGGCGTTGGCGTCCTCGAGGATCTTGTCGTCGTTTCTGAACAGGAAGTGATCGGCGACCAGCTGCTGGCGCTGCTCCTCGGTCATCTTGTCCAGGCCGTAGTACTCGCAATTCAGCTCGGCCTGCTTCGTTCTGAAGGCGCACTTGAGCTTCTCCTGGATCTCGATGTAGTCCTGCTCGGTCATGAGCGGACAGAACGGATAGCCGCAGACGGACCTGGCGCAGCGCACCCTCGTCGAGATGACGTACTTGGACTCGGGATCGATGCTGGGCAGCTTGGCCGGGTCGCCCCAGTTGCTGGGCGGGTGAACGTCGTTCTTGCAGAAGCCCACGTGATAGTCGGAGATGACCGAGTCGAAGAGCTCGGCGAACACCTTGTAGGCGTGCTGGTCGCAGGCGTAGAGGCCGACGTTGGACTCGGGATGGGTCAGGCCAGACTGAGCGCAGTCGAGCAGGGTGCCGTTCAGACGGGTGAAGTTTTCCTGTGCGACGCACACGACGCGATTAGAAAAAAAAAAGTTGAGCGTCGTTTTTCGTTAGTCAATGTACCTTGATGCGCTCGTAGACGTCGCGAGTGAGGTATTTTTTCAGCAGCGACTTGCTCTCCTTCGTGAGGAACTTCTCGTACTCGCAGGCCATCTTCTTCATCTTCTGATTGCGGACTTTTGACTGGTCCTGTCCCTTGTCCTTGGTGCATTTGCACTTTCTCTTCTCGCATCTCGACAGAGCTCCGTTGCGGCTCATGATTTTAACGATAAGGTCTCAAATTTTTCAAAATTTTTTTCAGTGAGTTTTAATCTTTTAAGGTTACGGAGAGACTTGAAAATTTAGGATGTTATGCGGCCGAAAGGTTAGCACGAAATGCGTACGCGACCGCCGCTGCCTTGTCCCTATGTCCCTCGTCGAGGCTCGCGTGTTTTTCTATCGATGTATTTTTTTCGATAAAAACAGACGAACGACGAAAAGTTGATCGACTCGCTCCAACTGTATAAAAAAAAAAAAATCCTCCGACTTTTCGCGCATCGATTCGAACGATGCGGTCTGGAGCGGTTGTCCACGAAACGCGCGAGATCTAGAAATAAAAGTAAATTCGTATTTATTTCGGAGCTATGCTCTTTGATCAATCGAACGTCTCTGTGTACGGCTCTTTGAATAAAGAAAGCTTATTTTATGGTGTATTTGTATACATGTGATATACATTTAATGTCGTTCGATTCACGAGCGCGTTCATCTCATTACACACGAGGTGACAAATTTTTTTTTCCTTCTCCCCCACACGCCTATATTTGAAACGATAATGACATAAAAAAAAAGAGAAATCATTTTTCTCTTGTGCATCCCTACGTAAATAATGTGTGCACGTGCAGACACACTCACACATACATATTAGCTCGAACGAGGCAGCCAACCGGAAGTTACAATACATCATCTAGGCGATATACTGCGCATCTTTTTTTCTTTCTCGTTTGTATGTATATTCTTTTGAAATATTCGCACGCGCGCACAGCTTTAGATGCAATCGAAGACACAGCTGTCATCAGTTTTACACCAGTCGAGTCTATATAATGCCGTGAAAAAACGTCGCAATTATGAAATTACACTCGAAATAAAGCTCGAATATAAAAAGCTCGAATGAAAAAAGCACGAGACAAGATGAGGCGGTGTCGAATTTCTGCCGAGCAAAGACACATCGAGTTTTTTTTACAGGTGTACATGAAAATTGTCGCATGTTTGTTCGGATGCCGCGCAATTTCTCTCTTGTGCGCACTTTCGATGTAAAACGTTGTAAGATCGATCGAGCTGTCGTTAGATAAAAAAAAAGTGAGCCAGAAAAAACTCGTGCATCCTGTACGTCCGATGTACACGACGATTCTTGTCAACTTTGACGACAGTAGATTCATAATAATACATTATTTTCTTTTTTGCATTTTATCGCCCGAGTCAATTCCAATAAACACGCTTGAAAAATGTCACACGTGCGAGCACTCGTCATAAAAGTTCGTCAGCTAATTTATTTTCATATAAATATTTTTGTCGTCATAAACGCGTGTGCTCTCCTCCCTCGTCAAATTCTCGCGTATGCGCTGACAAAATTGATTAATATATACGAAAGCTTCGCGTATGAAAATGATGCGTTTCGTAAAGACACAATACATACGTAAAATTTATTGGATATCAATCATTAACATATCGCGAATGAGCGTCGACTAAATCCCAAAATCGAGTTATTAATTGCCGATGCGAGACGAGAGTTTTGCGCACGATGTAGCGGCCAATATTGGGTATAATAACAATTAGCGCAGGGCTATATAAACGACGATGGACCGTCATAACCTTTAACATCTATTTGTTTATTCATAACACGCGCGTCATGACGTGATTACGCGATAATAAATTATTCCCACAGGCTAGAAAAAAGTTCAAAATTTTTCGTTAAAAAAATTATACTACATCAACAAAATCTCGCGCCGCGAGCCAAGTATCATGGACGACAACCGTTTGCACAAGTATTACCGGAATCAGGGCTTCAGTTGGCGAACATTGGTAAGATATGTTTCGCGAAATCGCAAGCTCGCAAAAGCTCTTGTAAATAACGATACGCGAGGGTTAGGCTTGTCGAGTGCGCACGAGTGAAATTAATTTTCGCTCGGCATCGTCGTCGTCGTCGTGCTGTAAAGCGACGAATTTGAGATGAGAAATGACGTTTTTGCCTCAGGTTTACAACTACCTGCTGACGGATCGATACTTCCGAGAGATATTCCATTTCGGGCCGTACTGCGGCCCGCTGACGGCCATCACCTGTCTGCTCGTTCTTCTGGTTCTCGTCTACACGACGACGGTAAGTAGCTACAGAAGAATCATGATAATCGATCGGTAAACGACGTCGTCGTCATCGTCGCTCTTGTGGAAGGCCCAATGTGCATCGGAGCCCACCACCCTTTTGTGTGTCAATTAAATGTGACGTGCAGCAGCGCAGCAAGTGACCTAGGAGCCACTTTGCAAGCTGCAGCACAGAGCCCTCCTCGTTTTCTTCTTGCTTCTTTTTTTTGTTGTTGTCGTTGCACAACCAGCGAACGTGAGGAGGGCGAGGAAAAAAAAAAGAAGCGACAAAATACTCGAAACTCTAATTAATATACACAAGCGAATGCAGTATCTCGTTTTGCGATAAAACTAGGTCGACTTGTGTGCACATCTCGTGCGCTCGGATGCTACGACGACGACAATTTTTTTCTTCATCTTGCGCTGTACATACATACAACGTGTGTAATATACGCGATACTTTGTCGATACTCGTACACTACTGCCTCTCGCACGCGCGGGATAGTTTTCTTTGTTCGAGTATATGTATGCGTGTGCAGAGAGAGAGAGATCGATATCGAGCACGCTTTCTTGAATTCTCCGCAATCTTCAAAAAAGGTTCTCTTTTTTCCCCCGCTGCTGCAAATGCTCTCTTCCGCAATCGCGCAGAGAGGAGGAGTAGGAGAGTAATGAAAAACTATTATTCCAAGTTCCCACAATGGCAATTAGAGAAATAAAGAAATTTTGCAAATATTGCGCGCGCGGGTGCTGATAAAAACTTGAAATTCTAACGAGCTCGCCACTGCCCCCCTTTTGCTCTCTCTCGCACGAGAATAAGAGATCTTGATTAAACTTCGGAGAATAGTTTTATTTTGGAGAAGAAAGAGAGAGAGAAAAAAAGGCAAAATCGTATCGCCTTGGTCCAAAGTGGCGAAACTCATATAATTGGATCTTTCGAGAGACTGCAAAAAAACACACACAATGTGCATTCGCACACATAGGAGTCGTTGAATTGAAAACATCGGCGCGCAAAAGTCAGCGCAGCAACAATTATGGAAAATTAAAGGCAGAAAAAAGACACGGTTTTTTCTTCTGTCATTGCAAAATATTAGATTTACAAAGCGTTCGAATAACACTTGGCCTGTGTTGTATACACGTATAATCCCTCTCGTGGTAGTGGTGGTATATAGACAACGGGAGCAACAGCAGCGGCAGCGCAAGTTTAACCGTGCGTGCGGCGGTGCACACGAGGCCGTGCGACGTTTATAAGCTATTCAGTGTTCAGCAAAATCATCAAGCCGCGCTGAATGAACTCTGGGGGCTGCTGCTGCTATACTGCTGTATATATGGATGAACAACAAAGAAAAGCCGGTGGCAGCAGCAGCACACCTCGACGAAAAAATTGAGGCAAGTTTAAAAAAAGAAGAGTTTCATACATCACGAGAGAGAGAGAGAGAGAGAGAGAGAGAGGCAGAGCAATGGAAACTTTAATACGCCAGCCCTTTTATATGCTGCTGTTGCGACTGCTGCTGCTTGCATCGCTGCTGCTGTAGACGTATGCAACACAGCAGCATATGTGTGTCAACAACTACCTGGTCTCTGCTGCTATGAAAAGGCCGCAGCACTGCACACACAGACACGTATAACCGCACCTGCACACGTGTGCGGCGGGGGTGGATGGAAGGCCGATGTTATATTGCGCGCGCGGCGAGAGATTTTTCTTCTTTTTCTTCTTCGTTTTTTTTTCCAAAAAACTCGGCCTTTTTATATACGGCCTCTTATCGCGCCATCGCCGTGTGTCGGTGTGCGCATCGCCTGCGTCGTCGCACATGTGTACGTAGTATGCAAAATTGCGTATGCGAGGGGGCAGATAGAGAGATTTCTTCTCCCGTCCATGTATACGTGAATGTGTCAGACTGCATTTTTAAAAAGTAATATAGCACATGATCTCGCGCGACTAGCCTGGAATTGCCTCTCTTTGCTGTGGAAAATATTTCGGGATTAATTCACGCTTCTCTGTGTCTCGCTCGAGTGCAATATACCTTTTTTTAACGATTAGCCATTCAAAAGTAAATGAGAAAAATATTATCCTTTCGATCGAGTTTTCTTATTGAGTGGATGCTTTGCTTTGTATTGCAGAGCTGGTCGATCTTCTTGGTCAACGTCAAGAGGTACAACGATCTTCGCGGCAGCGTCGAGAAGGTAATATCGTTACGATCGACTTTTTTTTTTGTCTAAACGTTACAAGTCTGTCGTTGTCAGAAGGTCCCCACTCAAGACAGTGTGCAGCAGTTGAAACCTGGATACGTTTGTATCAACAAACACGTGAGTATTTTCCAAGCGACGATTGAAATTGAATCGAAATGATGATCGAATTATCGTTGCTAACTTTGCAGCTCATGCAGGCGGGCGTCTTTCTCGACAAAACGCAAAAAGTTGTAAGTGAACGACTAAATCGACAATTTTCTAATCGACTAATTGAATTTCAAATTGTTTTTTCTGCTTTGTAACTATTAAACGTTTTACTCGTAATCGCAGCTACTAAAGGAGCAAATGGAAATTGACATGTTAAATAGCCGAATGAACAGCATTTTCGAGCTTCTGCAACCATCGGTAAACATTTCCCTCCATTTCTTTTTAAAAATCACTCAATGATTTCTAGTAACCCAAATTTGGAATTTTATTCATTTTAATTTATTTTCAAGGAAAAATCCGGCTCAAAATCACACAGAGATTTTTATAATTTCGATTCGTCTCTACAAAAAACGGAGTTCATCTAGGTAATTCTGCGAATTAGTAACGCTTATATTGTTTTCAAAAAGTTTCAACGTTTTATATCAAAAAAATTAATCTAATTTAAAAAATAAATCATTACGAAATGCCAAAACTAAATAGAAATCGAAAATTTTTCAATAAGTCTTAGTTTATATTTCCGAACGTTTCCGAAAAACAATAAAACCAAGACGTTTAAATATACTTAAAAAACCACTCAAATTTTAAAATTAATTTTATTTTACATAAGTGAAATAAGTGCAGGAGAGCGAGAGAGAGACAGACGTACGGTACGGCATTAACGTTACAAAGGATTGAGCGGCGAGCCGCGAGCGCAATTCGTCCGTTATTAGAGTTGCGTGCCGAAGTCCGAAGGGGAGGGGAGCGAGCTGGAATATCGAAGATAATTTCATTATTTTTATTTTTAACTACTTAAATTCTTTAACGTGCAGATCCATTGGAACCTACTTTAGAGTTTTATTTATTTCATTACCGCAAAAAAGGTCTCGCTGGGTAATTTTTTTCAATTTTCCAATCTAATCTTGTGTCTACATGCAATGACCCGAGGTACGCACGTGTGACTGATTTTTTTTCTGTTGTATTTTACAGGTGCGCGTGCATATTGAAAAATGTCTCGGTGTAGTTGAAAAACTTTTTGCGTTTCTCACTCGAATGTCTCTCGCGTCTCTCAGCAGAAAAAAAAGTACTTGGCTACGAGTTTGAAGAGCCAAGCAGAGACGACATTTGTCCCATGCGCCGCTGTACACGATAGCCCTCGAGCTTCACTTTTCTTCTTTTTATTTTCTATAATGTATACTTATTTATCGCGAAATCAAGTTTAGACGTGTTTTTTTCACAAATCTCTTCATAACTTTGCAATTGTACATTTGATGAGTGCAACTTTTACGTTATTTTTTCAAATTTATCTTATTTTCAGGTGTCGTCGCCGCATTTTTTGTTGTTGCTTCGCGCAAACAAACAGTCGTGCCAGAGCATCGAAATTTACACGAAAACAACACGCACGGTACGTGCGAACGCAAAAAATCATTGTAATTTCGTCCCGAAAAACAATGGCGCATAACCAGCACGTATTGAAGCAGTTGGCAAACAATCGATCGCCAACAAAAATCCCCATAACGGGGCTGCGTTAATCCTTGCCAGCGCACAACAGTCGAAAATAACACTTGGTTACAGGTACACAGAAAGAAAAAAAGGGAGAGAGAAGAGAGACTTTGGAATGGGTTACTTTATATACCGTATACGTGCCACCGGCAGCACCGCCACGAATTCATCATAATAGCTTATATATAGGAGGAATAGGGCTTCGTTGCACACACACACGAGCGACAAAATTCGCGCACAGACGGAATGCATTAATCGTGAGCGAGCTGCGCCGTTCGAGTATTGGTATGCTTCAACAGTCGAGCTCTATTGCAGCTGTGTGTGTGTGAGTACGAGCCTACCACGTGAATTTGTGCAGAGACGCGCCGCACGAAGAGTAAATCGAGCGAACGGAGTGTGGCAAATTGCGCGCGCGACACACAACCGAATTCAGCGTCTCGGGCAAAACGGGAAATTAGGCGTCGCACGCCTCGATTGCATCCACATTCCCCTCCGCTGCCGACGCCGACTGTCAAATTCGATCGTACGGTTATATATATCTTTACATAAAAGGCTACGGGTATGCATTTATATTTTAGCATTATTTAACACATTTTCGAAAAAATAAGTTTCACGTTCAGATTCAGCGGGTAAAAAAACGTCAGAAACCATTGTTCGTTCGTGCGGACCTCAATCGGACACGGAAAACCCCCCTCAGCGTCGGGACTAATCCGTACGGAAAAAATCAAATTTTATAATGTTTTGCGAGCTTTCGGTTATGAGCCATTCGCGAAGGCACCAAAGTTAATAATTGTTAAAATTATCATTATTATCAAGTACAAAGGAGCTAACTGCATATTCGCAGCTGCCGGCAGCGGAGCAGCAGCATTGCCGGAGGCGGCGGGCGGAGGTGAAAGCACGTGGCATTGCCGCGACACGTAATCACTGCGCCGAACAATTAAATCACTTGTGTGTGCGTCGCGTCGGAGAAATTACAACAACGACAACAACAACGACAACGACAACGGCATCAGCGAGAGAGAGTCCGCGGGCAGCTTGCATGATTCAAAGCATATACACATGTACATATCGGAGTCGATTAAATTCACGAAATTGAGATTTTAATCACGCATCGGGCCCGCGCGAATAAATATTATTTTCGTACACCGATTCCAGAGATAGATTACATTCGGCGCGCATTGTATACGTGTATTCCGCGCGATAGTCGCGGGATTTCCGGGCTCGTTAATGCACGAGACCATGAGTAAAAATTATATTTATATCTGTGCTTTCGAACTATGAGCACAAAATTACAAATCAATTTTTATTATCGTAATCATCCACTGCCTCTTCACCGATTAACACGTTCTAGCAGGATTTCCAGGTTTTTTTTTTTTGAAAATGGAGAATTTTTTGTACGAAGCTTTTTCCAATGAAACATCCTCTTCACTCCTACCAGCTATTTACGCGTATAAACAGGCAATACGTACGAGAGTGCTTATATGTTCGCGGTGTACGATGCAAACAATAACATTACGGCTTATTTTGGCCCCGCCGCACTGAATAGACGCCCGCATACGCACTCTCGTATTAAACAGCTCTCGCGTCGATGCGTATGAAAGACTTCCGAAGGAGAGAAAAATTAGCAGCTCGCGTGCACACACGTAGAGATGAGTACGTATCGCGATTATTAATTTGCAAGCTGCGCGCATATCCATCGGTATACATACGCGCTGCATCGACGCCGCGCATTGATCATCGTACCGTTGACAGGCGCATAAATTACAGCCCTGCTGTCACTAATTCATATCCTGCGCCGATATTCAAATAAAGCAGCGGATCGAATATTATATGTATAAAAAGAGGCAAGTCGACGTCGCGTAATCGTTGGAACGAATTCCGAATTCTGGATGCAGCGTAGCACCTATCCTATATAGCAAAAGCTGCATTATATTACATGCCTTGCGCAGAAATAATATCGCGCGGCGCCGCTGACGACGACGACGGGACATTGTGTGCGGAGCCGTGTATAATAATAATTACAGTAACAACAACAATAATGACGATAATAATAATAATAATAATGTTTCGTGTAACGCGTGTGCATGTGCACGTACATACAGTCGGTGTGTGTATGCGGTATTGTATACACACGCATAACGCGTACTGCACAGCTGAAGTATACATAGATATATAGTACAGGTACTGCCACACGTGGAAAAGGACTCGGTTGGAAAAAAATGAGATTTGAAAGACAGCTGCAAAAAAGTCATTGTTGAAGCTCGTCAACGCGCCGCCTCGTGCGCATGCACACACACACACGTGCACAGACACAGAGTTAGAAAAAGCTCGCTGTGCCGAGTGAGAGCTGCTGGGAGAGAAAAAGCAAAAGTTCAGCAAAAATATACGCGAGCGAGCTGAAATTTTCAACGCATACATTCGTTGCAGGTTTTCCGAATGAAAGAGCAAGAAAAGCTCGCGCAAGCTCACCCAGCTAGCTGCTGCTCACTGTCTGAGCTAACCGAGTATATGGGAATTTCGTGCACAGTGTGTGAAATTTACGATGACGACACGCAACTGCTCTCTCTCTCTCTCTCTATCTTCTATTGGGAGTGGTGCACACACACACACACACATATAGCTGCAGAGAGAAAGAGGAGCTTTTCATCCGCATATGCGCGCTTGTGCGATATCTGTCGATGATGACGATATTGTTGTTGTCGGCTGCGTGCTCGGCGGGGGATTTCCCGTATTATTCTTCGGCCTTGATTTTTTTGGTGTCTTTTCGATAAACGTTTCACGCTGTAATAATTGTGTGCGCAGCCGAGCCTTTTGTATATATAGGATCTTTCGATCGAAGCTTTCATCTGGGTCGATCGAATATAATTTTTCCACCTAAAAAAGCTCCCATTTCTCGATCGCTGAAAATACATCGATATATATAATTCCGCGATAAGGACGAGAGGGGGG